>MPUH01000517.1:0-48705 GCA_001970955.1 Stentor coeruleus
CTATTTTAATTAAGCCTTAATTAGCAGCTTTACTATTACCATAATTTTACCCTTTTAGGTTCCTCCTATTTAACTATATTTAGATAAAGTTTTGTTATTAATTGCCTTTCGCTGTTTTAACTACATATATGATGTAAAAAAATATCCCCACTATTTCAACGTAAACAATAAGCGAGGAAATCAGATAGTCGTCATAAGTAAATTCTGTTAGTCTCCCTCCTGCAATCAACTGAACATCATAAATAGCAAACCAGACAAATGGAATTATGCAAATAAAAACATATATTGTCTCTTGATAAATAATAAAAGTAAACGATAAAGAGATGGCAAAGCTCACTGAGCAGCCAGCAAAACTAACTAAAAATGCTTTTTTAGTATTAAAATTATCTTTTGATATCATAGCATAAAAGTATAAACATAAGTTTACTCCTGCAAAAATAAAAAGCACAGATATAACAAAAGGATTTTTGCTTAAACTACTAGTGTAAGCTGAAATTAACGGCATAAAAACAATAAACAAAGTAAATAAAATGTATTTGGCAGGCTTCCTTTTTGCAATGTTCTTAAATAATAAAAGAAATAGGCCAAGAGCAAGTAATAATACTAAGCAAACTATTGCTAAAGAGTGGCTCACTCTAATTTTTAGTTTTAAATCTTCAATTGCCATAACTATGCCTATGAATATTAAAGCAATTACAGATTGAAGACTGAGCATTCCAAATACTTTTTTGATAAAAGTGTCTCGGGTATTATTTTGAGTAATCATTTTTTCTGATTTGAACGATGACAATTTTTCAGCAATACTACGAAACCTCCCACTTGGACTTAAAATTGACGTATTTTTGTCTACAGTTAAATCAAGATCGATTGATATTGGCACAACTTTAGCCCGATTATTTTTGTTGAGGAAATGATGGTTTTCTTTTGGGTCTCTGACTTCTATTGGGATTGAAGCATTATCATTGTCTGGATTGAGCTTATTAATTGTTTCAGTTTGACTCATTGGTAATGATAATTATTAAAAATAGTATTTTGTTAGAGGACGTAGTCGGTTTTTATTCAGTAATGCATAGACTTTCAAACTTATAAAAAGCTTAAAGATTATATGTATAAGATTGTTATGAGCATCTTTTGTGTGAGATAACTGTCTGGCTAGAAAGTTTTTTGAAAGGAAGTTAAATGAAAAAATATTTTTTTGGAAGCTATCCTTGAAAATTTGTAATATATAAAAATTATATTGAATTAGAAAGGCTTAGTGAGTGTAAAGAAATAATTAAATTGAAAATGTTACTGAGGAGACAAGTTTGGATCAGTGTTTGAGCATTTTTGGCAATTAAGATGTGAGAAAATCAGGCTAGCAATTTATTTTAAGATATAATTAGAAGAAATTGTTTTATTAAAAGCAATTGTGGATGAATACATAAATGATTTTTTAACAACTAAAGCAAAGTTTTCAAGAAAGATTCAGTAATTTGAAAGCTACTTATGGAAATTTGCAAATCATTTATGATATAATAGAAAAAAAACTAAATGCTTGCGCGATGATTGCAACTAAGCTAAGCTAATTAATAAATAAATTTAAGCAATCTGCCTGCTGAGAAAATTCGCATAATTGATAGTTTGAATATTTATAAAGCTTAGGATTAATTATAGTGATTAAGCTCAAATTATGGTAATGCATTTTATACTTTCCAGAACTTAAAATTTATTATTTTATTACTTTCCAATTTGTATTTTCACTATAATCTATGATTCCATTTTGTTCTAGAGCGTCTATATAACTTTTTATAATAATAAACAAAAAATAATGCTAATTTCTGATAGCAAAAGATTCCTGAAAAAAATGAAAGGCATAAGTATGAGCATTAACTCAGAAGATTACAAAAACCTTGGGTTCAAAATGTTTTCTCTCTATAATAATATACAAGAATCTCCTTATTTAAGCATTAAACCATTTCCAAAACGCAAAAAGCACCTATTAATACGCTCTTCAGAAAAATCGAAAAAGCCTTCTTCATCGTATCATCAATATTCGAAATCTTCAATCCATTCACCTAAAAAGTCTCAAGTTACTCAAGAACAAGATATTTCGCTTAACAAAAAAATGACGCCAGATCCTTACAGCACAGACATTAAAAATACGTCAGCACATCATAGAAACTCTAATGCGCAAATTCGAAAATCCCAAGAAAAGCCAGTCCTTTTGAATTTAGAAGATTTCCACAACAAACTTAATGTACTAGAAAAAAGCTCAGTTTCATTATCCTTATATAAATATTTCGAGATCTTTGATGAAATTATTAGCAAAGACTATGTTTTTGGTAATGTTCTTAAAAGGATTAAAAATGCTCTGATGGAGATGAAAACTATAATTGACCAGTCGAATGAATATATACAATCTTTAGAATTAAAGATTGCAGAAAAACAGTCAACTATTACTCAAATGCTTATAGGCAAAGCTGATGATTTCTCAAAAACTCAAAATAATACTTCAACATACAAAATTTCTGACTTTGAAGATCCGGTGCTTGACCATTACTTAGAAGATCCGGAAGAGTCTAAAGTTATGAAAGATGAAATAGAAAAACTCAACAATCAAATCAAAGATATGCAAAAAGATGCTGAAGTTATGATAGAAAAAGAAAAAAAGTACGCAAGTCTTATATCAGCACTTCGTGATCGTGGATATCCAATAGAAGAAGTGTATATTAAAGATGTATATTGGTCCTTAGGAGGTACCAAAGAAGGGCATTTCTCNGGGCATTTCTCACAAACATACAACGAAAATTGTGATAAATATACTCAAAGCATAAGATTAAAATCAGGCAATAGCTTTAATCAGATACTAAGTTCTGATGAAAGCATTCCTGATGCTTTTAATTAATTCTAGTTATTCTTATTAATCTTTAATTGTGTCAGAAAGACTGACAGCATCCATACCTCTTCCTCTTGTTTCTTTAACTAATAATCCAAAAATCCCTATAACGCCAAATGATAATGCTATTACAAATATCCCAATAAGAACACCATGTGGAGCTTCTATGAGAAAACCCAAAGTAAACGGAGAAAGAACCCCTCCAAATTTACTTGCTGCATTTACCCAAGCTTGGCCCAAAGCGCGTATGTTAGTAGGATAGTTTTCAGGGACAATAAGGAAAAAAGCTGAAAATGCTATATAATTGAAAAAGTATATAAGAATAGTTGATACAAGAATCATCCAGTAGCTATTTGCAATAAAAAACAAAAACACAAATACCCCACAAGATAGATAACTAATAATAATAGTCCATTTTCTTCCTAATCTTGTGTCTACAAGTTTACTTGAAAGTAAAATTCCTAAAGACCCAATAGAGAATTGTAATATAATTATCCCATAAACACTTGCATCATCTGTAATTTTGTTTGGGATGTTATTTAAGAAAAAAGGCATAAATTCAATTAGTCCAAAATACCCAATATCTCCAAAAAAGCCTATCTATATAGAAATTACTGCTGCTAATGCAATTGATTTTTTTATATGATGAATACAAAAAAGTTCTTTAAATTCCACTTTTTCTGCAGGTTTTATAAGTTCTTCAATTTCTAGTTCTTCATCTTCTTGGACATTGGAGTTATAAGTTATAATTGGAGTTTCCATCTGAGGTAAGTCATATGATTTATTCCACCTTGCGATTTCTTTTAAAACATCTCGAGCTTTTGCTCCTTGACCTTTAAGGTCTAAATATCGTGGGCTTTCCAAAAGCCAGCGGCTACCAATTAGGGCTAAAATAGATAAAACGCATCCTACTCCACTAACCCATCTCCATCTTCCAATACCTGAATCACCTGCAATGACTGTAATAAAAGCTACAAAATATCCTAATATTAGACCAAAACATAGAGACCAAGATACCAAAACCATAGTCCAAGCTTTTCTTGGAGGACAGCATTCGTAATAAGTTGGAGGCGCAGTGCTTAGCATTCCAGCAAACCCGAATCCTTGAAAAAATATAATTGAAATAGCCATGTAGTAGTCAACAGAAAATGTATAGGCTAAGAATGTTATAATTGATATAATCAGGCATAATCTTAGAACCATTATGCGACCATAGTGATTTGCGATATAGCCCCATATAAAAGAACCTATAAATAGTCCTCCAAGCTGAGCTGTACCTAACTGTGACATAGCAAATTTAGACATTCCCCAATCTTTAGCTGCTTCTTTAGCTGTTATTGAACCTAGAGCTGTACCGTAATAAATAAGCATGCAAGTAAGGGCAATTATCATGAATAAATAGATGTTGTACTTTCCCCAGCCTATTTTTTCGATGATTTCGCTTATTTGCTGGGCTTTTGACATTTATTTTCTCTCCAAAAAGTATGGAAGATATACAGGATAGTTTCTATATGCCAAATTAACCTTTCTATACTATGAAATTTAAATGAATAGTTAATAGTAGTTTAATGAATCTCTACACCTTTATATGATAAAACTAGATGAATATATACTTTATGGCATAATAATTCTACAACAATGATTTACTAAAGTAAATAAAATTTAACTTGATATCAATTTTATGATTNATATGATAAAACTAGATGAATATATACTTTATGGCACAATAATTCTACAACAATGATTTACTAAAGTAAATAAAATTTAACTTGATATCAATTTTATGATTGATTTATAATTATTTTATCAAATAAAACTTAGCCAATTTTAAAGCCAAACTTCAGATTTTAATTACTAAATCTAAAAATACCAAGCTTATCCTAACTATTTTTAAAAGTTACTAGTCACAGATTAATACTTAAAATCTAAAGGTTAATAATTAAATAAGATACAGAAAATAATAGTTTAATATACTCTAATATATCGGATTAGCAAAATACTATAAAAATGATAGATTCAATTTGCAATGTAATAACTACTACAAGCATTGATCAAATCACATCTAAATATCTCATAGTCGAAGAAATATCAACAGGGCGTTTTAGTAAAATCTACAGAGTGATTGAAAAATTTTCAAACATAGAAAGAGCCATCAAAATTGTTAGCAAAACCTGTATTCCAAGCATCACAGCATTGTCTGCAGAATGCAAAGCTCTTCAAAGACTTAATCATCCTAACATCATCAAACCAATAGAATTATTAGAATCAAATACTTTAATAGGCTTAGTCCTTGAACTATGCAATGGTAGGACTCTTTCAGAAGTATTAATGGTTGAAGGTCCTTTTTCAGAACACAAAACAGTAGAAATTATGACTAGTCTTTTTTCAGCTGTAGTTTGTTGTCACAAAGCAAAAATATGCCATTTAGATCTTAAACTAGAAAAGTTTATCTATGCAACAAAAAATCCTAAAAGTGAAATCAAAGTTTTAGGCTTTGGAGAATCTTTAGATTTTAGTCCAGAAGTTGTATTTCATGATATCAGAGGGACTTTTTGTTATATGGCTCCAGAAGTTTTAGAAGGAAACTATAATGAAAAAGCTGATTGCTGGTCACTTGGAATTATTATGTATTTATTACTAACAAAATCTTTCCCATACACTGGTAAAAATAACAATGAAATTTATATGTCAATACAACAAGGGCATATACCTTTTTCTCATTACCTACAAAACATCTCTCCTTCAGCGCAGAATTTTCTCTCCCGCCTATTAGTCAGAGACTTAAATCTAAGACTTTCAGCAGAAGAAGCTTTAAACCATGAATGGATACAAGAATACTATCTAATAAACCGTCAGTTAGGTTTACTATCTTTATAAATTTTCTAAAAACCATAAAAACTGCCTAATAATTCATATGAACTTCTCTTTTAAACCTAAAATCCCTAATAGAAACTAAAGAATACTGAAATTTGTGTTATGCATATAAAAAAAATAGAGAGATACATTAAAATCAGATTAAATATGCATCTATGAGATTAAATTATATATTTATTAAAAGTGCAGTGTGATTAATTATTCTTCAAGTAATTTATCGAAATATATAATGAAAAATTACTATAAATAAACTGATAAATTATATATAAAAAATATCAATTTTTGATACTTTACAATTTTTTTACTTTTTATATGATAACACAATCTGATTATTTTTTTTAACTTTTTGGTATGCTAAGTCAGAAAATACCTCAATCAAGCATATAACTATGATAGATTTAATGATGTGTTTTAAGACCAGCAGTTTGCGTGGGAAATTCATGATTGATAATAATTTTTAAACATGTTCCCTATGAAATTTGCCAACGAGAATGCAAGTCTTTTCAATATCCACAACAAATCCCATGACAAAGCCCATATTTCATCAGACATAGACCTTGAATGTCATGATATTTTAGAAGATACTGAAATTGTCCAATTAATTTGGACTCCAAAAGACCAAGACTATCTCAGACTACTCCTTGAAAACGAAGAGTTCTATTCACCATCAGCTAATTTCTTATCAAGACTTCAGCCTCAAATAACACCAAGTATGCGAGCAGTTCTATTTGATTGGATGTTTGAAGTTAGTTCCGAGCTTTGTATGAAACGTGATACTGCCTATTACGCAATGTCTTATGTAGACCGGGTTCTTTCTAATATAGAAAGCATCAAAAAGGAAAATTTTCAATTAGTAGGCCTGACTGCTTTATATATCGCTGCTAAGGTCGAAGAGATCTACCCATGTAAAATAAGTGACTTTGCCCGAGCTGCAGATAATGGGTATAGTGTTAAGACTATTAAGTCTACAGAAAAATTCTTACTTAAAGCACTTGGATGGCGTATAACCGGACCAACAGTGTATTCAATTACAAACTGGCTTATGGCTCAATGGGACAGCTTCTTACATTATCACTTTGGGCATATTTCTTATAACAATCCTGATTTCTACTTGCTTAATCCAGATCATGAAAACCAGAAGATGTTTGAAAACAGATATATCAGCTTTAAACTTGCTAATCATATTTCATATAAAAGGTTTAGAGAAACTTTACAAGTACTTGATGCAAGCATATTAGATGTGGGAATATTGAAATACCCGCCAAGACATGTTGCTGGGGCACTTTTGTTTTTAGCAGTTTCTGAGTATTTTCGACAGACACATTATTCACTTTTAGTGTTTAGTTCTCCTTATAATGAGATTCCAGCTTTTGAAATCTCGGATATGCAAGGGTTGGTTGAAGAAATGTTTGCGAATTTTGTTGGAGCTGCACTTGAGGTTAAAAGCTTGGATGAAATCTGCCCTGCTGCAAGTGCTTTGTTCCCTNCTAAAAGTTTGGATGAAATCTGCCCTGCTGCAAGTGCTTTGTTCCCTTTTTTTAAAATTGATTTGAACAATGACTTGCCTCCAGTATGCAAACTACAATCTAAAAGCAGACTTGAAGCACATTATGAGGAGTTTTTGTCGTATCAAACTCATAATTCAAGTGCTTTAGTCTATGTCAAAAACCAACTTAAACAGCTTTCTAGATGAAATAATAGCTCGTAAAGATAAGTTAAAGCTATGGTCCAGATTTTATTTAAATAATTAGCAACTATATAAACCTAGAATTTAAGCCTTGCTTTATGGTAATTTAAATTGAATTTGAAATCACGTTGCAAATGCTATAAGCTTTATGATTGCAACTTATGGAATATAAAATATACAGTAAAAGTCTTAGTTTCTAGTAATTTTATGTTTATGCTATCATAATTTGACCTCTAAGGGAATAGTTATATTCTAAAAGTTTCATAGTATAGTAACATGCGAAAATGGCTTCGAGGAAAACCCGCTTTGCTAATAATATGAGCTTCGATTCAAATAGCCTTCAATCGTTCTGTCAAGAACTGAATCTACCTTCCCAAGTCCTCAAAGAAGCTGAAAGCCTTTGCTCAGCCTACCTACACAATACGCCAATCCAGCAGCCGCTCTATCTTTACATATCTTCTACCCTAGTAGCCGCAACAACTCTTAGAAAATTCCCTTTAAACTTTTGCCAAAACCTATTGAAAACTCTATCAAATACAGAAGACTTCCTTGATTTCTTCAACAACTTTCTCCGTCAAACTTCAACCGATGCTCCAGAAGCCCTAGTCGTAATCAACAATTACGCTTTTGCCTGGCGGCTCTACAAGAAATTTGTCGAAAAGTGGGCTCAGTTAGAACTAGAGGAAAAGCAAGGGCATTCGGGTGTAGGTACACAATTGCGAGATATGGCTTGGACAATAATAGCTTTAAAACGGCTTAGTACCAATTCTAATGATCTTGTAGAAAATGCGCATTTGATCCTTTCTGTATTATACATTGTCCTACAAAACTTACCGGAAACGGTATCTTTTGCTAATAATGACGCTTTTGATTTCTTAATAAAACAGTTTAATGCAGAGTCTGAACAGGCTCAAGAGGCGATTTGCTCAGTGGAAGGGTTTATTCAAGGGATGGTAGCCGCTGAGCTTATAAAGATTTCATCAGAAAAGTCGGTTTTTGATGGGATTTTTTCTGAGTATTTAGCTGTTAACATGCTAAAACTTGCTGATTTTTATATTTCTTCGCTTTCTCCTCTTGATGCAAGCGAGATCGAGTTCCTTAAAAAACCTCAGCCAAGAACCCCAGTCAAGCATACTCGTCAAAGGAAGAATAACGTCGAACTCAAGTCCAAAAGGATTATTTCGTGGGACAATGAGCCTGAAGCCAATATAAAATCCAAACTTGGTGATGTCCCAGTACAGAGCTCGCCTTACTCACACGCTTTTACACCTATTTCTTCAGCTATGGAGCTTAATAACTGGCTTAGAGAAGTTTATAAAAAGACCTCTTTATCGCAAATTCCTATACTCCTTCAGGAGTATGATAGTCTAGCAAATTTTTCAGTTTATGCCAAAATCGAAGCTTACAGAAACAAACTCATCTCTGTGCAATTAGATAAAGAAAACTTACCATCTATTATCCAAGAGACTGCAGCTAGTAAAGATAAATCTGAGCATATATTAAAACTCTATGTTTATACACTTCATGGGATGATTAAAAATGAACAAAAAAGACAAGGAAATTTGAGCACTCTTTATTCGAATGAAAACTTCCATCAAGCTACTTTTGCTTGTTGTATTGAATGTATTGTCAATGCTTATGGGTTGAATATTAATTTTGATCAAGTATTGTCTATAGCTGATGTTTCAGTTTTTGAGTTTTGGAAGCTCATAACAACGTTTGTACAGTTTGATGGGAAAATGCCTGTGGCGTTGAGAAAGCATTTTAGAGATGTTGAAAATTTTATTATGAATGAAAATGCTTGGAGCACGCAAAGCCCTATAAGACAGATGCTAGTCCAGTTTGTTACAGAATGCAAAAACTCATCAGGAAACCCTATTTTTAATATTTTCTTTAAAAGGTTGCTTTCGCATACAGCTCAAAAACTTGTGGAAATTACTGATCAGCTTGAAATACTTGAAGAAGTTAAAGAGAGAATATGGGAATTGATTAAAACTTGTATTACTGAACATTCTGATTTATTAGTTAGTAGAAGTTTGGACACTATAATTTTGTGCTCGATTTATGCTATTTGTAAGCTATTCAAGCCTATAAGTTTTAAAGTCCTCATTGAAAATTTTTCTGCTTTGTATCCTGCTAAAGAGCATGTTTTTAAACAAGTTGCTGGAGCTGGAGATATTATCAAGTTTTATAATCATTTTTTTATTCCAAGGTTCAAAGATAATCTTAGCCAAGGAACTGAAAATATGAAGAACTTTTTCCAAAGCCCACTTAGGGCTAGTTTACCTATAACTTCACCTTCAAGAGGATCTGCATTTTGCTCACCAAAAACCCCGTATTTAACACCGAGGACTCGTAAGCTTTGGGCATCATCTGAAGGCTCACAAATTATACCTCAAAAGAAAGGTAGGCTTATATCTTTTGATGATGAACCTGTGCTGCCAAAGATTGAAGAAGTTTCACCTGTTCATCGTAATAAAAAATAGATTATATAATAAAGAGATCATATAAAATTATGATCAAGATCTGATAAATAATTTATTGTGAGAATGATTAATATGGATTTAGATGCGCACAGACAATTTAAGATTCATTTATTGAATATTTTAATGAAAATGTTTATTAAATAATAGTTATCATCTAGCAATACACATCGTTTACACTATAAACATTAAAAAAAATTGAAACTAAATCTCTTGCTTTGAAAATATTTATTTTATAATAAAGTTGAAATATAATGGAACTAGACTCTCTGCTGAAATCAGCCAGCTTTCTGCAAAAATACATCGAAACTGAAGCAAGAATTAAAGAGCTTGAAGCTGAAATCATATCTAAAGATGAGATAATCCTAACACTGGAACATAAACTAAAAGCATTCACGGACAATAAGCAATTAAAAGCATATATCTCAGGTTTAGAAAACACAGTGAAAAGCCTTCAAATCCAAGTTGAAGAACTACAAATAGTAAGTTTTACTTAGAAAAAAGCTGAAGAGTCTCCTTCGCCTCAAGATTCACATAAAGTTGTCAAGTTCCTAGACCCTAAGCCTCATACTTTCGAGGATGCTATTCAATGCGAGAAAGTATGGAAAAGCTTAAACAAATTTTTATCTGGGCAAGAGATAATCAAAGTCCTATTTTTATCTAAAAAACTTAATAGAAAACTGAGTGAAATTCCTCAGACATTCGAAAAAGTTTTAAAAGAAATCCATATTCCAAAGCCCCTAACAAAAAAGCCTACAGAAATTCATGGCTTGCTAAAAAAGTAACAATTATTCAGTGAGCATTATACAGAATTGAATATAAAACCAATTGAAGAGAAGTTTGTTAGTATCATTAAGATGCTTTTAGTAATGCAAAAAACAACTGATATTTTAACTTCAGTTACTACCCCAACAGAAAAATATTCTACTATTGAAGATTTAATTATTTCTAAGTTCACCACTGAAAAAACTTTACAGTTACTTCATAGAAGTGCATCTTATCTTGCTAGTAATCCAGTTAAAATTGCTGAATGGGTGAGTTTTATTGATAACAGTTTTTCTGGAATGCTTTATGAGAGTGCTAAGCTTCTTGTTGAGGCTAAGAATTTGGAAAAAATAAAAAATGACCTTGTTGAGAAACTTAAAGTCTCTGAAGAATATTTAGTATCATTAGATTTTGAACGTAAGGAGTTAAGTGAGCAACTGCAAACTGAAACTGATCTTAAGATTCATCTTGCTCAAAGGTTGAAAAAACAAGACTTGGAGAATAACAAGAAAACTAATGAGATTATTAAACTTAAAGAGGCAATACAACAGAATGAATTGGAAAAAGTGCATTTGAGTAAGAAACTTGAAAGGATAAGTTCGGAATTTGATGATCATCGCAAGCTTATGGCTTCTGAAATTTTTAAACTACGAAAACTGTTATCTATTAAAAGCACACAACAGCAGGAGTACTTGCAAACATTTACCGATTTTAGACAAATATTGAATTCTCTTCCTTTTGAGTGATAATTAATACTTTATCAAAGTTATCTTTCCATATTTGTATTTTGCTTTAGTAGATTGTGAATATAAAAATTGGTAAATCCTAACAAAATTTAATGAAAATTCTTATTTGATATAAATCTCAAATGGGTAAAAAAAATATGTTTTTTTTATTTCATTATAGCTATACAAGTAATATCGATGGCAATTGGCTAAATTATAATATAAATTGTTTAAATTACACTATGAATTGTTTAAATTATAAATAAATTTTAAACTTTTAAAGATAACAAATAAGCATCACTTTAATCTAAAATATAATTACCATATCTTTATATGTTAAAATTGTTATATATAAAATACCAAAAACTAAGTAAAAGTAGTTTCATTGAAATTCACAGTAAGCATCCATTCAAATCTTTCCCATTTACTGACAATAAAACTATCTTAAACTCAGTAATATTTATCCTAAATATCAACTTTTATAAAGCACATCTTCTAAACATCTAATATTTACCCGAAATATCTCCTCTCTAAATCTGACTGCTTTCCTGCTATTAATCCTTTAAAATATCAATTGACCCAATTCAAAAGCTATTTTTCCTTCACAATTTTCACAATAACATTTTCAAACATATTTTACACATAAGTCTTTCTCAAGCATCCCCACAAACATATAATCCAATACTAATATTTATATAATAAAAATGGGTCGGAAGCCAAACCAAAAATGTTTCAAAAAGCCAGAAAAATCATTGAACTCTAATCTTGAAGATTTTTTCATCAGCAACAATCCTTACGACTGTCTTTATGACAACCGATTTTCCCCAGATTCTCTAAGATCATTACGAAAAGAGCTCAAAGAGGCAATAACTAATATATATTCTAAATTCTTAACTCATTTTTGCGAACGAAAGCAACACAGAATACTTACAAAAAATCCTCATTACCAAGTGCCTCCAGATGAAATGCTCATAGAAAAGAACTATTGCAATGAACTTACACAAAAAGTTAAGCAATTGGTACATTTAGATTCTTTGAATGATATTTATTTTGCCTTTTGCAAATGTGTAAACGCTTTTATGGAACAAATTAGTCAAGAGCTACATGAAAAAGATCTTTCAGATCCAATACTGCAACTTGTTTGTGTAGCTGAAGCTTATTTTGTCATAGAAAACTCATCAACTGAACTGGGGAAAGTTACTCAAGGGATATTTGATAAAAAGCCATCATTTGTTACATGTGAGTCAGTAACAAAATTGTCTTTTTGTTCTCATGTCATACACAAATTTTCAGAGTCTTTACATAAAATCAGTGATTGTGCGGAGAATAACAATATTCAAAGCTTATTGCTTATTGAGAAAAAACTAAGAAGCCTTGAAAAGACTATGAAAAATGCGGAAAAAAGTAAAAAAAATGATAAAAACCAATACTTAGCCCATTTTAGCGGAATGACTTTTTTAGGAGATGATTTGGCTGTAGACTCACCAGATGAGGAATTTAAAGAAGTTAAGAAGAAAAGAGTTAGAAGAAGAAGAGTTAGTAAAGCTTCCACAGCTGAAACTTCTGGATCACCATTTGATAGGAAGTCAAGGGATAATATTTGGAAAGCTATTGATGAGGATTATGGGTATGCACAGATGGACAAAGAAATAATTGAGTTTCAAAAAAGCTTAGGAAAAATTAAACCGAGCAATAGTAAAAAAAAACCGAACTTGTCCAAAGAGTGGCTTTTGGCACTGAGGGATCGGATTCGTAAATTTAATTCATTTTTACCTTAGTTTTTTTGTTTAATGCTTATATGGTTTGCATTAATATTTTAATTACTTATATTGACCTGGCTTTTTCTTAAGATCATACATCTTATCAAAATAAGCTTTCATACCACATACTTTAGAAGTAAGATAATAGGATTATTTTAATAGAATTTGGTTAAGCTNCTTATATTGGCCTGGCTTTTTCTTAAGATCATACATCTTATCAAAATAAGCTTTCATACCACATACTTTAGAAGTAAGATAATAGGATTATTTTAATAGAATTTGGTTAAGCTCTAGCTAAGTTTACTTAAAATGAAGGGTTAGTTTTTCTCCAATCTCTAAATCTCTTATCATCTTGCTAAACTCTTCATAAGATATTTTCCCATCAAAATCTTCATCAGCCCTTATGATTGTCCTATCAACAAGTTGTTGTAATTGCACATCAGTTAAATTATTTCCAACCATCATTTTCAGAACTTTGAACAGTTCTCCATTCGATATGAATCCATCATTTTCAATATCGTAAATCGAGAATAGAAATCTCATCTTGTCCTCTTCAGAGCCTGCTTCAGATAGTTTGGAAATCCCTGTAACAAACTCATAAAACGAAATGTTCCCATCCTTGTTTTTATCAAACACTGAAATGACTCTCTGAACCAGAGGATTCTGAGCGAGTTCAGGGATATCAAAAAACTCATTTGGCTCAAGCATCCCGCTTCCATCTTTGTCAAGTCTGCGGAATCTCTGCTCCAACATAAGCAATTCTTCTTGTGAGAAGGGGATTTCCTGAGATATTTTCACACCCATATTATTTAGACTAAAGTTTGATGTAATTTTAAATCATGGCTGTATTGAGATTTCGAAATCTATAGTATAAGTATTTTGCTATGCTTTGAAAATATTTGGTTAAAAAACTATTCACTTGTGAAATCACTGGATTTGAAAGAATTGATGCAAATATTTTAAAAGTTAGTTATTATATATTTTAAAATTCTAAGCAATTTAGATGCAAACTGGCTAAAGGAGAGTATTGAATATATAAGCTTAAAATGATTTCATAATGGATTGTGATATGAATTTATTAACCTAGCTTAGTATAATTAAAATGAACTTAAAGGTTAAGAGAGATAAATGTATTTGAAAATATGAGAGGCAATTTGTCTTATCTGTTGATAATGCTATTTATAATAAGTTACAAATCTCAGTCATTATAAGAAAATAACAAGGATATGCAAAAGTAAAAGAAAAGTAGCTAAGAGTATTTAGAGTGCTGAGACTGCTTAAAATCTTAGATTCTTTAATAGATTGTGCAAAATATTGTGAGCATGATTATAAAGTCTTCGAATGCAATACAGTTCATTTGCAAAACTTGTTTTTATTAAAATATCAGGAAGAGATATAATTCCTGCTGGATTTATATCTCCTATTCAAATCAAATGAATATTGCACAAATTTGCTGTATTTTATATGCTTATCTTAATTTTAGCCAATTGCAGTATATTTACTGTATAAATTTTCTTTAACTAGCATACAATTATTATTCAGTATGCACACTGTAAAATGCATGAAAAATAATTTATCCTAAAAGTTTTAGTTTATTATTGTCATAAAAATGTATAGGAGTGCGAGTTTTAATCTAATTCATTATAGAAAACTAATAAATTAAAAAAAAATGTTAATACTTTGATGAAAATCTAGCACATTAAACCTAGTTCAAGTCGGCTAGGATGGCTTAAATAATACTTAAAATAAATTTCGCATAAGTTAAAAAATGACGAGCAAGTTCTATTTAATATGCTTCTATTAGTAAATACGCATCTATAAATTATCTGATAATTTACAAGACTCTAATGACTTAATAAAAGAATTGATAACCATTTCATTCTGTATGCAATGAGCAGCCAAAGTATTTGAATAATTCATTTCTTTTCCACCAAAGAAAAGTCGCAAATTCTCTAAAGGAATTGATAAATTCTCTGCATAAAGTTCTTTAAGTTCTTGTCCTGTTTTCAAGTTATTTAAAGTGAATTTCTGGTCATCAGTAACTCCAGGCTTACGGATTTTTACAGTAATTTCAACATTTTCTTGAATTACTTGCTTAGGCACCGCTTTTTTCTTCTCATTTGAAAAGCACAAGGGATTGTTTACCATAAAAGTAGGAATTTCATATAAATTGCCATTTGTGTCTTCTAACAAACAAATATTTTCGCTCTTAAGAATTAATCCTGACATTTGAAGAAGTAATGCAGCAGTTTCATGATCAGCTTCCATTGCGTTCTTTATTATAAGCCATATGTTCCGTCTGCCTGCTGTTCGAGACTGCCAAAACTCTTCACGTTTGGATTCTAATTGCATTCTGGTTATTGTTGCTCTCCATGCTAGGGTCTTTTTGATGCCTTCACCACAGAATTGCCCTTCTATTTCTTTATAATCTTTGCCGATTGAAAATTTTGGCTTTACTACAGCATCATCAGGTTCGCTACGTGCACAGTGATTTCCCATGAATATATTATTTCAGAGTTTGCTATTAAACCATTTGTGAGATTAGGCTCTTTATATAAGTTAAGAATCAAATAAAAATATAGAATAAATTGACTATTGTTGGAGATTATAATACGATTTAGAGTGGTACTTTAGCTATATATTAGGGACTATAGAGAAAAAATTTAAAGGCTAGATTATTAAGATTTTAAAATATATGTCTGATATAATAGTAATGATGACTTAAAAATTAAATTTTGGAAGATGCATCCCTAGTTTATAAAAATATATATTTAAAGAAATTTCTATGTTTAATTTATTCTAACTGCTTTTTGATACTTAAAATACATTTATATTCAAAAACTACAGCATTTATATTTTATTTCTTGGGTGGCAATTACGAAATTTGGGCAGTTTATTTAAAAAACTGCATTGTCAAGTTTATCATAAATTTTCTTAATATTTGTTGATTCAAATAAAATCTAGCAATGGATTTATTATAGACTACTATCAGAAAGCATGAGTTCAATGTAAAAATATAACTTCTCTTACCATAGTTATTATAATAAATATTCAATCTTCCTCAATACTTTTTTATCCTACCGAGTATGAAAAATTAATTCTTAAGCCTTAGACCGAAAGAGTTTAGATATTCTCTCTTTGAGTTTGTTGTTTTCTTGAATTAAAGTCTCTTTTTCTTTATTCATTTCATGGAATCCTGTTATCAAACTAGTCAAAGAAACTGTTTCTCCTTCTTCCAAATTATCATTTCCTTTTATCTCTTTAGCTTGGTATTTATTCTCATAAATACCCATAATCTCATCCCTTTCTTTATACAACCCTTCTAAGTGCATTTCAATCTTCTTCAATTTTTTTCTAGCTTCATAAAGATCTACCTCAAAATGTGCTGCAAATTTCATATTTTCCTCAGTTTCCTCTTCCATCATAGAAATCCGAGATTTTTTATACTCAATGTTTTCACTAAGATTCTCAAGTTCCTTTTCTGCATTCAAAACATTGTTCTTGAGCTCATTTCTGAGTAATAGCTTAGATCTCAGTTGTAAAGCACTTTCAGATAGCATCTGATAATTTTTAATCCTTTCAAAACTTGTGCGTTTTCTTAAGTTAATCCTTGCTTTCTTAGCTTCCAATTCTTTATTTTCTTCCAAAAATATATTAAGTTCTGCTTTATAGTCTTCTATTTGATCTTCAAGAGCATTAACGGTTTCTCTTTGCTCAGACGAAAAGGTTATATTATTTTCATTCTCCTTGTATTTTTGAAGTTTTGATTTAATTAAGTCTTCTAAATAGATGCATTTTTCTTTAAGCATATTAACTAAGTTTTCAGAGCTGAAATTTTGTGAAAACAAGTTTTCTATTTCGTTACAGCGTTCTTCTGAGGCACTTATCATGTTAATTACTTTAGTTAGTTCTTTTGGAGACAGTTGCTTGATTTGTGAAGCTGATAAAGAGTTTCTAATGTTTTTATAATCAAGAAGCTTTTTTTGGAAAATCTTGCCGAGATTAGCCATTTCTTTGAAGTCTCGGAAGTCTGAGTTTGATTGCCTATAAGTGTTTTTAATTTTAATCTGACTGATTTGGTAGCTTAATGTGGTCTTTTGCATTAAATAGGCCTTGTAAAGCCGGACTTGGGCCCTTAAGTCTTCATTGTCAGACTGTTTGTATTCAGCAACTAGCATTTTATATATGCTATGGCTATAAAAATGCACTTGAGGCGATAATTTACGTTAGGAAAATATAAATCCAGGTAGAATAATATGAATAAATTTTGGAGACAAAGTTCAGAAAATTTTAAAATTCAATAAATTAAGAGTATAGTAGATAATGAGGAGAAACTTTATTATGAAGGATATACAAATATGCATAAATCCGTAAGAGTATTAATAAGTTTATACTTGAATATAATAAAATAATAAAGCTTAAGTAAAAATATACTAAAAAATATTATAAGCATAATTATAGTAATTAATTTTAGAATAAGCATTTAATCACTAAGATTTTATAGATTAAATTATCTTCAGCTTTATATATTGTAATAGTTCTAGAGTAAATTTGTTTTTGCTGAAAGCATCTATAAGTTATAAAAACATGCAATGCATTCAGGAATATTATTTTCTATGAATAGCTAAATTAAATTTCAGAATAATTAAACTGTAGTAATATAAACCTACTATATTTCTATAGCATTAGGATCAAAAGTTGCTGATCATGTTAATTGGAAGGGAAAAAAATCATAAACTAGAGTATTACAAGACGGAGATATCACAATAGCAAACGACTNATTGGAAGGGAAAAAAATCATAAACTAGAGTATTACAAGACGGAGATATCACAATAGCAAACGACTCGGCTACAATTATGGAGAAAATGGATGTGAAAACTAAGTCACAAAGCTTCTGCTTTAGAAAACATTTAAATGTGCTTATTGAGAACTCAGGGTTGAATCCAATAGAAACAGCGACCTGGCTTAAGAGACGAAAAATGATCCAAACAAGTGGTTTAGAGTTGACTNAAACAGCGACCTGGCTTAAGAGACGAAAAATGATCCAAACAAGTGGTTTAGAGTTGACTGTGATGGTTTTGGAATCAATAAAATGAGGGAACTTAATGTATATGAAAGTTTTCAATGTAAACTCCAACAGCTGCAATTGATAACGCAAGTTGTTAGAGTGATTTTGAAAATTGATGATGTCTTTGCACCAAGTGAATATTCGTAAGTAATTAGTCTTATATTCTCTACAGCATTCTGAATTTGATATCGGCCGCAGCATCTTTACAATTTAGTAATTCATTTTCTAAATTAAGCAGTCTGCACATCCCGTATATTGCCTCACTGTTTGGATCTCCTAATTTGTCAATAATAAACCTCTGTACAGATTCTTGTTCATCTTCATTCATCTCTTTTTCACTCTACATGTTGTTTACACTATATTTTTCACGGAAATATTCATATAGTTCTTCGTAAGCTTGCACTCCAACTGTATTTACTAATTCGTTTCTCCTTTGTTCAATAATCCTTTCATATTCTTTTTCGTTTCTTTCAATTTCTTGCAATTTAAATCTTAAGTTATCTGTTCTTTCAAGTTTTTCATCGACTTCTCTTACAGCGAATAGCTCCTTATCATCACTATGATAGCTTTGGTCATCACTTGATGAATCAGCCATAATTGCTTGTACCTGTACTGTGTTAACTGTGAGCAATGGCATAGGTGGAGGGGCTGAGGGTATGATCTCATAGCTAGGTTCATCATTTATACTTGGTTCTTCTTCTTCAATTGCCTTTGATATCATAGGTTTATATGATGGTAAGTTGACGACTGATTTTACTTCATCTTCAAAATTTACTTTGACTATTTGTTTAGGTCGACTAGAAACTGGTTGTTTTGCATAGCAGTTTGGCTTTTTGGAATTCTGAGGAGCACCTTTTCTCACTCGAGGCTTTTGGAAGACTTTTTTACTGTTTGTATTCTGCGATTTTGTGAATTTCTTTTTTACTACTTGAACTGACTTTTCTTCTTCAGCATTGTCAATTGATTTTGATATCGGCATTTTAATAGTTGAAGCTGTAAACAATACTGACTTTTCAGGTATCTGCAGGCCGAAAGATAAGATTTTTTCTCTGATTCCCGGTCTTTTTAGCATTGTTTGAATATCAGGACGTTTTTTCTGATCCTTCTGCAAGCACAGTCTAACAATTTCTCGAAGTTCTGAAGAAAACGTACTGCTGATAGGAGGGTAGCTTGATCTAAGTATTTTTAATATAAGTGCTCCAGGGTTTGATGCTTCAAAAGGTTTTTTCAGTGTGCATAGCTCATGAAGCACACAACCCAAGGCCCATACATCACTTTTAACATTATAAGGTTTTTCTTCACAAAGCTCAGGAGATAAATAATAAGGTGTACCTATTACTGTATGAGCAAAAGTGGTAGTACTTGAAAGGACCCTAGCAACTCCAAGATCACCTATTCTTATATACTTTTCATCATATAGGAAGATGTTTAGGGTTTTTATATCCCTGTGCAGGATTTTCTTACTATGTAGATACTCTAGCCCAAGGCAAGTTTGTAAGAAAATTTCCCATATTCGCTGTTCCTTTAGCAGATTTGGTTTAGTTTTAATGAACTTGCTAACATCACCTTTTTCGCAGTATTCCATGATAATGTAGAGCTTGTTTTCTTCTACAAAAGAGTCGAAGTACTTGACTATATATAGATTGTCTAACGACGAGAGAATTTTAACTTCGTTTAGAGAATCTTCTTGAGAATTTGCATCCATTTGATTGACTGGAATGATTTTCATTACACATATAAGTCCGTCAGCTAATTATTTGTTACATTTCCTTCGTACTTTATAAACTGAGCCAAAAGACCCTTGTCCAAGGCTAGAGAGTACTTCATAATCTTCCCTCATTTTTATGAATGTGCTATATATTATATATGCTTTTTTTTAGATAATGCAAAATAAAATTGGGAAATTTTGATTTAAGGGAAGTAATTTATAGGGAGATCGAATTTATAATATGAAGTAGTTTAGTAATGATATAGAAATTATACTAGTGATAGTTTTTGGTTTATAAATTTATAGAATNGATATAGAAATTATACTAGTGATAGTTTTTGGTTTATAAATTTATAGAATTACTTGCAAAATTTTATTTTATAGTTTGATGTAATTAGTGTTTCACTTATAAACAAATATTTATTGCATATTTGAAAATTAAATACTAATGCAGTTTAGCATGTCTAAGTTGATCACTATTCGTTCGAAAATCTTTAGTTAACTTAAACAAGTGCCTAATTTATAAAGAATAGGAGCTCAAGCTAAGAAATTTTTCAACATAGCAGGTCTATTGTATATATAAATTTAAAATGATATTTTAAAACTTGCATGATTATAAATATCTAATGCTCTTGTTAGTCTCTTTCGAAATTAATTAATTATTATTGAGCTTCTAAATTTAATTTTAGATTTTCATATTGATCTTTTTTCAAACGAAGCAGTTCTTGACTGTTACCTTCGATTGCTTTCTTCAATTCTTCAACCTTTTGTTTCCACTCACTTGAACTAGGATTAGGGTTCTTCATATAGTCTCTATACATATTTTTTTGCTGCGCCAGTTCCATGTCTAGTTCCTCATTCCTATTTTCAGTACTTTTTTCAATAGATTGGCTTTTCGTCTCTCTAGATAAAGTAAAACCTTCACTAAGCCTACTGCTTTTTATATCGCTATTTTCAAGCTGATTCAATCTTTTATTTAACAAATTAATTTCAGACTCCTTTTGCGAAAGTTTTCTACTAAGCATTTCAACTTCATCTTGTAAAAGTATTACCATCCTTTGATTTTGTTTTGTTTCAATAGCTTGCTCTTTGTAAACATGATTTTCATTTAGAAGGACTTGATTCTCTTGTTCCAAAATCTTAACGCGGCTGCAAAGATAGATAATATCTTCTTTCATGGAAGACTCTTTTTCAAAAAATTCAGATTTCATTTGATCATTCTGTTTTTCAAGTTTTTCTTTTTCAGAAGAATATGATAAAGCAGAGTTGTGCAATTCAGATAAAAGATTCTGGTTTTGCGTCCTCAAATCTTTTATCTGTATCTGTAGACTCTTAATCGCTGCAGCAGCAGCTGAGGTCTCTTGGAAGCTAAAAGTATAATCCATAATTTATATCTTATATCACCCAGTTATTAAGCTAATATTATATAATGCTATTAAATTATTTTGGATTATCTATCACATATCTTGAATTTCTATAGCATATCTTGAATTCTCTAGCATATATTTTCTAAATCAAACAAGAACTTCAAGACATACCTTAAAAAACTAGACTTCAAAAGCAAAAACAAAATAAACGCAAGACTTGCCTCAGTTATACTCACTCTCAAAAAAAGAAACTCTAAAGAATTACTGGGAAAAGTCAACGAGCAAATTATTAAAGACAACAAGTGGTACACAATCCTGAATCAGCTGAAAGAAGAGAATCTTAAATCTAGACCAGACGAGATTACAACCCTGCTAACCTAACTATCTCTCTACTTTAGCATCTAAATCAAATTATCCTTATATCTATATAAAATTGCTATGTCTTCAATTATTAATCTTAAATATTCCTATAATAATTTGTGCTGATTAAATTTAGATTGTTTGCAAAAAACTTCTCTAGGAAATCTTCTAGACTGTGGTACCCATTTATCTTGAGGTTTAAAAGTCACTCTAAAATATCCTTCATCAAAAGATTCATGTGAAGGTCCTATACAATTTTGCTGATCATACCTTAAATGCATTGGCTTTATTGGATTATCTTTATGTAAATGACTAGCTATATTTTCCTGAGATAGTCTTCTTTCCCTTATATGCTCTTGATCTTTGATGAGGCTGCGAATTTTATTGTTTAATGTGTTGATTTCGTGCATATAATTACTACCTTGATCATTGCTTGAAGTGCTTAAGCTTCGCATTGACCTTTTACTCAAAGTTTCTTTATGTTCAATTTGCAAAAATGTTGAGTTATTTGCTTCTGATACTTTTTCAAACTCAGCCATGAGATTTTTCATGGTTGGGGCATCGTAAAAGACAGAGTTGCATCCACGACTAGGCCTGCAACTGAGGCTTGGCTCATTTTTTGTTACTTTTGTGATTATTTTTAAATTCCCTTTACGTCCTGGATGCACTTTTTCATTAGGACTTTCTTTCAAAGCAGGTAAGGTTGGAGTTCTTGGACAGTTGTAGCTCTCTTTGGCAAATGCGAATATGTTGTCTTGGTTTTGTAAAAACATTTATGTTAAATTTAATTATAAATATATTAGAATGTAATGACTTCAAAGATATTACTTCCAACTTTTATTAATTTGCCGATTAAGTTATATTATTTAAAGTCACTGCTTCGCTAATTTTACTTCACAATTTGGTATATCTAAAATATACAACTTAAATCTAAACTTAAGAAATATCATAACAAATAATAGAACTTATTTCATCTATCCAAGAAATTCTTAATCAGTATTTTTCCTCTTTTATTTAATCGATTATAAATATGAAACATGGAAAAGCTTCTTAAACTCGGTAAGAAAACCAAGCCAAGAAAAAGATTGTTAAGAAACCTAGTAAAATGTTTAGTTTAACATGAAAAATTACCAATAAACTGATGCACTTATATTAAAGAAAATTCATGTCTTAACTTTTATCGGCGTAAAATAACTTCATTAAAATACTAGGATAATGAAAATTTATTATGTGCTTTGCAATTGTTGATAGCAATTTTTACTAGAAAGGATGATTGCTTAATTATGAGTAAGTATTAAAAAGCGTAATGATAAATAACTAGCAACTAATAAGTTATTAAAAAATCTCACAGCATTCATACCTTGTCATATTAGGTTTCCCAATAGTTCTACTAGCCTGTCGTGCAGAGAAATTTTTAAGTAAAACTGAATCACCTGATCCAGCAAGCATAATTTGTGTTTCTTTAAAGCACGGTATATACTTATCACAACTCATTTCAACACTCCTATCTTTTCCTAGCATAGCCTTAACAAAAACTCTATCATCCCCATTATCTATAAACTTGATCTTCATATCAACATAATCATTAAAAATCTCTTCGCCACTTCTGCTAATTTCAGGAAATTCTTGTTTTTTGAAAAACTTAAACTCATTTTGTCTGCCAATATTAGCTCCAAAAATTAAAAATACCCTCTGACTGTCTTGCTCCTTTTTGATTTTACAAATAACAGCATCTGGGTCTTTAATTCCTGTACCACGGGTTATTATCCAAAAAGTTGAATCTCCAACAAGTCTAAAGCTTAGTTTAAGCTCACAAGCTAAGCTCTGTAAAGTTATAGTTGGTTTTGTTTTTAAAATGCTTGATCTTAGCTGTAGGCCTTGAACTGAGAGCTCTAAGGTTAAAGGCATCCAGTTACTTCGGATTTCAGTAGGATTTTCTGTGGAGCCTGGGTAAAATGCAGCCATTTCCCATGAGTTATATTCATTGGACTGCTTTCCAAATGTATCTGAGAGGACTATCTTGTTTATTAAGAGACTCTCTTCTTTTAATTTTTCATTAAAAGCTTCTTTTTGTTTCTTTAAAGGAATTAGCTGGCGCTCAAGCTGCTGGCGTAGACACATTTCTTGCGGGAAGAACTCTTGTTTTTCCTCTTCAAAACGCATTATTATTAGCTGTATAAGTAAATCAGTAGAAATCATATTTGAAGAAAAACTCATAAATATGAATGCAAACTTATTGCAGCATCAATATTATTTAGAAGCCAGAATTCCTACTGCAATGAAATTTCACAAACTCAGGAGACAAAACTATTATCAAAAAAAAAAAGTTGAAACTCCAGAGCCACTGAAAGTTGAAAAATTTAAACTCTTCCCCACTCCTTTTTCAAGAACAAAATCTTCTAATAAAAAGGCTCGTAAAGTCCCATCAGAACTAAAAGAAATTTCAGATTCTAAACTCTTTAATGAAAGCTTTAATAACTTCCTAGCAACACATGCTTTGACAGCACTATCTCCAGTAGAATTAATAAATCATTATAGACTTGATACTCCAGTGAAGACTCCTAAAAAGGTTATCCCAAAACTTCCCGAAATGGAGCTTGTACAAATTAATTTAAAGAAAGTTTATGAGTCTTCTGAAATATCTATTAGTGATATCGGAAAAGTGGAAGAGGAGTTGTTCCAAATGTGTAAGAAAATAAGGAAACCTCACATTGCAACAATAAATGATCATAATAGCATTGATTTCAAAATTGTGGGTAATATGCTTAGTCTTCCTAACCGAAGACAGATAAATTCAAGGGATCAACATAGGCAAATCCCAATAAAGTTTAAATCACATAAAGTTGCTGATGTAAGATTGAAGTCACCAGATATTCAAATAAACTCAACTGATACTTTAATAGGTATTATCAATCCTCTAAAGGAAATTTAGGATATATAGTGGTAAATTTGTGATTGGCTTATGCCTATAGTGATTAAAGAACTTAAGAAATGATATTATAAATTTACTCCCGTTTTTTTTGCCCAAGAAGAGAATACACTTGTTCTTTAATATCTTGAATCTCATTTTCAAGCTCAATATTTCTGTTTAAAGATTGGCCAAATCTTTCATTAATCTTATAAAGTTCAACTTCAAGAATAGTATACTGAGCTGAATACTCTCTTAACTGTTCTTGGGCTTCTCGATATTTAATTTGCAAATTTTCTTTTTCTAGATCTTTTTTTGACATCAAAAGCTTACTTTCCATATACTTTTGCTCGTTTATCTTGAGTTCGTCATTCAATTTATTTGCATAATTTTTAGATTCCAATATCTGTATGTTAAGAAGATCAATTTTTTGCTTGTAATTTTCCTCATTCATAGAATTAACAAATTTTTGCGATGTCGAAGTTCTAGGTTCACTTACTTTTTCACTTACTTTTTCGCTTATTAATTTGTTTTCAACATTCAAATCATTGATTTTCTTTTCAAATGACAATATAACTTCTTTTTTGTTCTCTTCTAATATCTCAAGCTCTTTTTCTAAAATACTTATTTGATTAAGAAGTTCAGATCTTTCTTCGTCGTACGAAGATTCCATTTCACTAATTTTCTTTTCTAAATAATCAATTTGATCATTTAAAACACTTACTGCTGGATCTGAAAACTCTGATACCTTTACACTATTTAAATGCTCATTTAAAAGAGAATTCTCATTTTCTAATCTTTCTTTTGCAGTCCTAAGTTCATTTATAATTTTATCCTTTTCTTTAATATACCCATTAAGTTTGTTTATCTCTTTATGGTTAGATGCTATAGTTCCTTCAAGTTTTGCGATATTTGAAGGGTCAATAGCTGTACGATTCATATCAAGTTTTCGTTGGAAACTTAAATAATTGGCTTCAAGCAATTCTTTTTCAGAACTCAATTCTTTAAGGTTCTGATTAAGTTTTGTAACTTTTTCTTCAGTTTCTTCTTTTGTTGTTATTGTTTTTCTTTCAAATTTCCTAGCATTTAATATCTCTTCTTCAAGACGAAAGTTGAGTTCAATAATTTCTTCTTTTTTATCGCATAGCTCATTATCTAATCTCCGAATTTGATCTTTAAGCATATCTTCTGCATTTCCATGAGCTATTTTTGATTGCTGTAATTGAGTTATAAGTTCAGTTTGTTGCTCCCGAAGCTGATCATTCTCTTCTTGTGCTTCTTTAAGTTCCCGTTTTAAAACATTGATACTTTCCTGAGTTTTTTTCTTAAAATTCGCCTGAGGTGCTGATTGCTCTAGGTTTTGCTCACAATTATTAATAAGTTCATCTCTTGTGTTATCAAGATCTTTTATAAGTTTAGAATTCATTTCCTTAAGGCTACTGACGTAAACTTCAATTTTTTTTTTCTCATCTAAAACTTCCTCAGCATGCGTAAGCGCTTTATTTTTTTCATTTACTGCTTCTTTCATTTGAATCTTAAGAGTTTTTATTTCGTCTTTAAGTTTTTTCTTCTCAGCATGATTGTATCGAGCTTTATACTCTTCAATTTCTGTTGAAATCTCATCAATCCTACTTTTAAGTTCTTTATTTTTTTCTCTAAATCTTTCGCATTTACTCTGCAATTTACTATTGTTTGGCTTCAGTTCATCTAGCTCTTTTTCTAATGTACTAACGTATTCACAATATTTATTCCTTTCTTCTGCAGCTTTTTTAGAAACGAGCTCAAGCTGGAATTTGACTTCTTCCTTTTCAGCCTTAATCTGATTGTTTTCTTTTTGCAAGATTTTTATCAAAGCTATATTATCGAAACTCACTGAAAGTTCTTGACTTTTTTCTCTTGGTCTTCTAAAACGTGAAGTTTTTGGTGGTTTCGGCAAAGGTGACTTACTTGGTTCAATTTCAAATGAGTCTTCATGGAATAATGGACCTGAATAATCACCGTTTGTACCCATGCTTACCCCAGAATGCTCAGATACTTCACTTATTGCATCTACAATAGTCCCCTCTCCTATAGGTGTGAATTTGATAGAGGCAGAGATATTAGCCTTTTTATCTATGCAATCAATCACTGGATAAAATTGATGAACCCCAGATTCTCCAATAGTTGCTAAGTCTATTTTGACTTTTCCCAACTTTTTCTTCCCTTTTTTGTCGATATGCGCTTGGATAGTAAGTTCAGCAGTTTTTTTAACATAACTTCCAGATTTTTCTTGGTACATTGTATTGATCATTGTTAAAGTCTCATTTATCTCTAATACTCCAAATCCAGGGGAAAGTATATGCTTGTTGGATGTTTCAATCCGCTTTTTCTCTATTTATTTGTTACTTCTTTTCCAGATTATACTGATTCCAGCTTCTATACTCAAAGATAACTTTATTGAGTGGATAGTGATGTCAACTGAAAATAATGTTTTTTTTGTTCCCAATCTTTTGAGAAAAGCCATTTATGATCACCCTCCCTGAAGGGATTTAAATTTTAAAGAAATTCTTATATTTTATGAACTTTAAGAGATTTCATGGAAAATTGTTTAATCAAGAAATAAGAATTTCGATTTTGTCTTTTGTATAAGGATAAGAATCTGATGTATTTATTTTATGCGATGGTGGTGTGATATCATAATTGTTAATAATTTTTGAAATGATATAATCTTATTAAAGCAATATCTGAATAAAATACTTTGCCATGCATTAAAACACCTTATATCATCTTATAAATGGCACATCAGGAAGGAGACAAAGCCACTGCAATCTTAGAAAGAAAGCGTGGCCCTAATAGGCTAATTGTTGATGAAGCAACAAATGATGACAACTCAGTTGCAGTTCTTTCACAGGCTAAGATGAATGAACTTAACATAATGCGAGGAGATAGCATTATGATTAAAGGTAAAAAAAGGAAGGACACAATCTGTATCACTCTTGTTGAGAATGAGCTTGATGACGGGAAAATCCGCCTCAATAAAGTGGTCCGTAAGAACCTTAAAGTTCGTTTGGGAGACTTAGTTTCAGTTCATCCAGTCCCAGATATCCCTTATGGTAAAAGAGTTCATATTCTGCCAATAGATGACACTATTCAAGGTATTTCAGGCAATCTTTTCGAGATATATCTAAAGCCTTATTTCAGAGAAGCTTACAGACCTGTAAGAAAAGGAGACTTATTTTTGGTACGTGGAGGCTTCAGACCTGTTGAATTTAAAGTTGTGGAATGCGATCCAGGAGAATTCGTTATTGTTGCCCCTGATACTGTTATTCACTGTGAAGGTGAGCCAGTCAAACGAGAAGATGAGGAAAGAGCAGACGACGTAGGATATGATGATATTGGTGGTTGCAGAAGACAATTGGCTCAGATCCGTGAAATGATTGAACTTCCTTTACGTCATCCACAACTCTTCAAAACACTTGGTGTTAAGCCTCCAAAGGGTGTTTTGCTATATGGCCCACCAGGCTCAGGTAAGACTATGATTGCTAGAGCTGTTGCCAATGAAACAGGAGCTTTTTTCTTTTTAATCAATGGGCCTGAGATCATGAGTAAGATGGCAGGAGAAGCAGAGGCAAACTTGAGAAGAGCTTTCGAAGAAGCTGAGAAGAACTCTCCAGCTATAATTTTTATTGATGAAATCGATAGTATTGCTCCAAAAAGAGAAAAAACAGGCGGCGAAGTTGAAAAAAGAGTTGTTTCCCAATTGCTTACTCTTATGGATGGTGTCAAAGGAAGAGGGCAATGCGTTGTTATTGGAGCAACCAATAGGCCTAATACAATAGATCCAGCCCTTAGAAGGTTTGGGCGATTCGACAGAGAAATTGATATAGGTGTGCCTGATGAAGTTGGAAGGATAGAAATTCTTCGTATTCACACTAAAAACATGAAGCTTTCTGAAGATGTAGACATTGCACATTTGGCTAAAAATACTCATGGTTATGTTGGTGCAGATCTTGCTCAACTTTGTGCAGAATCAGCAATGAACTGCATTAGAGAAAAAATGGACTTGATTGACTTAGAAGCTGAAACAATAGATGCAGCTATTTTAGATGCTATGGCTGTAAATCAAGATCACTTCAAAGCAGCTTTAGGCCAAGTTAACCCATCTTCATTAAGAGAAACAGTAGTAGAAGTTCCAAATGTTACCTGGGATGATATAGGAGGTTTAGATGAAGTTAAACGAGATTTACAAGAAATGATTCTTTATCCAATTGATCACCCTGACAAGTTTGAGAAGTTCGGGATGAGGCCAGGCAAGGGTGTGCTTTTCTATGGCCCTCCAGGCTGCGGAAAGACTCTCATGGCCAAAGCTATTGCAAATGAGTGTTCTGCAAACTTCATTTCAATAAAAGGCCCAGAACTCCTTACTATGTGGTTCGGTGAAAGTGAAGCTAATGTTAGAGATATTTTTGATAAAGCCCGTCAAGCAGCTCCTTGTGTTCTTTTCTTTGATGAACTTGATTCAATTGGTTCAGCTAGAGGTGCTAGTGCTGGTGATAGTGGTGCAGGAGATAGAGTTATGAATCAATTACTTACAGAAATGGATGGTGTTGGAGCTAAAAAAAATCTTTTTATAATTGGAGCAACTAACAGACCTGAAATTCTTGATGAAGCTTTACTTAGACCTGGCCGTTTAGACCAACTTATTTATATACCTTTACCAGATAAGCCAAGCAGAGTTAGTGTCTTAAAATCTTTATCTCGCAAGTCTCCTATAGCCAAAAATGTTTATTTAGATTTTATTGCAGATCTTACTGATGGGTTTAGTGGAGCTGATCTAGCAGAGTTGTTCCAAAGAGCAGCTAAAGCGGCAGTGAGAGAAGCTATCGAAGCTGAAGTACAAAGAAAAGCTTTAAATGCTGAAAATCCTGAAGGTATGGAAGTTGAAGACCCTGTGCCAGAAATCAACCGAAGGCACTTTGAAGATGCTTTAAATAATGCAAGAAAGAGTGTGACAAATCTGGATTTGAATAAATATGATCAATTTAGAAGAAAATTTGATCCAGTCTATGCATCAAGACAAGGCGGCGGGCAAGCTGTTTCCAGTTTCAAATGGCCAGATAGAGATGAAATTGGCATGTCAGGACCTGTGGGTTCTGCTCCAGCAAACGATGATGATGACCTTTATAGTTAGAAAATTAGTTATTTTATTCCAAAATTATAAATGGCCAAGTCATCTAGTTTTAAGGACTTTATAATTCAAAAAGAACTAGGAAGAGGCAGCTTTGGTGTTGTATACCTTGTTCAGCAAGTTGCAACAAAAGAGTTGTATGTTCTAAAAAGAATAAATATAGGGCATTTGCATATAAAATTCCAACAAGCTGCTTTACGGGAAGTAGAAATTCTTAAAACAATCGACCACCCGAATATAATAAAATACTATTTTTCATACATTGAAGACAATATATTATCAATTGTTATGGAATATGCTGAAGCTGGAGATTTATTTCAGTTATTGCTAAAACACAGACATAGAAAGGCGAATATTTCTGAAAAAGAAATCTGGAGGATTTTTGCTGAACTTAGTCAAGCAGTAAACTATCTCCATAAGAATAACATTATGCACAGAGATATCAAATGTCAAAATGTTTTTTTAACAAAAACCCTTACAGTTAAATTAGGAGACCTTGGTGCTAGCAAGCTTGTGACTGCTAATATGCAAGATACCAGAGTTGGCACACCATTGTATCTTGCTCCTGAGATAATAAAACAGCAGCCTTATGATTATAAAGTTGATATCTGGGGCTTGGGTTGCTTGATGTACACTTTAACAACTCATGAGTCTCCATTTGCCGGATCAAATTTGATTACTTTGGGGATTTCTATTATAAACAGGACTCCAAAAAACATACCAATGATATACTCTAAAAGACTAAATAATGTAATATTATCACTATTAGAAAAAAATCCTGAGGACAGACCTGATATTAGCCATGTCCTAAAAATTGCAATGAATAAGTCAGAAAAAGATGATTTTTCAGTTAAAGATCTTCGATTAACCTCTAAAAAAATTCCTGATTATGAAGTTCCTGATATAAAATTTATGCGACTGACTCGTCCTCAGCCTTTACCAGCAATAACTCAATACTCTGTTCCTTTTAAGCCTGTTATCAGAAATAAAAGACTTATTAAAAGATCAAGCTATGCAGATATAAGCCCTCATAAAATATTTCAAAATCAGGATGATATATCTACAACTGATAGACAATATAGAAAAATTAAAAAAAGTGTATCAAAAAAATCTATAGAAGAAGAATTTAAATATCAAAAAGAAGTTTCAGGAACATTAGTAGAGACTCGTCCACAGACTGCTGCTGAAAAGGTAAAGATATGCTTTTCACGGCCAGGTACTGCTAAACCGTCACTTAGAACAATAATAAAAAGCAATACCACAGTGAAAATCAACAATTTTATACCTCCAATTAAAAGCGCAAGCACAATGAAAATGACTGTAAATGAATTGATGAATTACTAGAAGGCCACCAATCTGAGGGATAGTAAATTCATCAAAATGCAATTTTAATTTGCTTAGGTATTGATATTTTTGAATCAATATAAAGGCTTAATTATCTTCCTAAGTTCATATAAAAATTATGAGATGTGGTTAGGATAATTATTAAGTAAATTAAGCATTATGCAGTTTTTGCTATTAACCATAAAATTACTTTAATTACTAATTAAATATGAGCAAATCTAATGGTATCAATAAACCCTCCTAAAAATCTCCAGAATGCATTTGAAAATAATGTTTTATAACAAAATATTTCTATCAATCTGATATCCAAAAAATCTATAGTCGTAACAAAAAAATATGAGATAATCATTAGTTGCAGGTATTTCATTTTTGCTATACAGTTTTATAGGTACTGGCATACTGAAACATTCTATTGGTCTATTAAAAATTTGTAATTTTTGTTGAGTTTAATATCAAGCTATATTCTTTGACAAAATTTGAATAATTTTAGATACAAGGAGAGGGGGTCAATATGCTTTTATTTTCAGTGTTGCTTAACTGGAAAGTATTTAATAATTCTAAAAAAACTCATCAAGCTTATATATTCAATCAAAATTTCATCGCTATTAGCTATTGAAGCTTGATCTATGGAATATTTAGTTTACTCAAATAAACAAATAGAAATTTCAAAAAAAAATTGTGTGATTCATGACTAAATTGATACTAATAAATGGGAAGCAAGCAAAAGCTTACACTCAATGATTTGCCAACTATTGACGAACTAAAAGAACGTTTTTCACATCGTGAAAGAATTTTATCAAAACAGCATCCTGAAAACTCTTTAGAACTGCTTAAATATAAGAATTCTATCACTCGTCAATTTGTTTTTGAAGAATTTGAAATGCTAGAATTTCGTGATAAAGAACTTGTTAATGATATTGCAAGCAAAGTTGTTTATTACGGCCTTGCTAGTGTTTTAATTCCTACATTTTTGAATATTACCCTTGCAAGATTTACAAAAAATAGAATTTATGACCTACACTACATGATGAGATTCAGCTTACGTCTTGCTATTTATGTGACACCTTTATTCCTATTTACCGACTATGCTTTTGGAGCCTATACTCAAATTTCAATGTACTTAATCGACAAATACGGTGAACGTGTTGAGCTTTACCAAAAAATTCCTGATCCTAGAATAATCAATCCATATTTTAAAGAAAAGATAGAAGACTCCACTTAATATTTACGGCAAATTTTTATCATCTTTTGTTTCTTCATCTCCAAGGCGTCCTTCCTCATCATTATTACTATTTTCTGCAACCTCTTCAGTAGCTTCCGCATTCAAATCTTTTGTCAATTCATACTTGAGCTTTCTATATTCCTTCCTATTTTTCAAAGCATAAAGCATAAGCAAATCTACTATTCTTGGTGTGATCATTGTTAAGTTCACTGCACTACTTGCATTTAGAATAATGCTTTGCAGTGTTAGTGCATAAATTCTCCCGGAGCTTTCAACTTGTATTTTTATGCCAGTGATGTTCATATAATCCCGATATTGAATACCATTTTCCTTGTAATAAAAATATCTATCATAATGAAATCCTANAGTGATGTTCATATAATCCCGATATTGAATACCATTTTCCTTGTAATAAAAATATCTATCATAATGAAATCCTAACTCTTCATCAATATTATCTAGTCTTTTAGCTGTAATTTCAGGGTCACATGAATCATGCCAAGTAGTGTCGCATTCCCAATAAAGACCAACTCTGACTACTGCGCCAGTATTTTTCACTTCATCAAAGTTAATATCCCCAATTTTTAAAATATCAGATAAGAGAAATGAATTTGCTTCTGAGTCTGGGTAAATCTTTGCCGTATTTTCATCTAATGTAGTCATTAGTAAAGGATCACCCATAGTTATAAAATTAACTGAGCCTTGTATCCAAACAAGAAAATTCTCAACTCCATCTAGTGAATAAAATTTATAAGGATCTGTACTACACCAACTAAGTTCTTCACACATTCCATCCTTGCAGGTTCCTCCATCTAAACACTCTGTATCTTCAGTGCAAAATCTTTCAGGGTCAACACACAAATCTTGTTTTTGTCTTATCTGCTCAAACAAATTAGTTGTAATTACTATTGAACTTGGATCATACTGCGGATAAGCTACATCAGTTGAATCCCAAACTCTAACATACTTTCCATCCAAAGACACTGCTGTCCCGGTTACATAAACTATCGACGGCCCACTTGAGAATTCTTCTTGTAAGTAAGCTTTTTGCATAATAATCACATAGACAACAAAGTATATCAAAATACAAATGTTAATAAGCATTTTCAATAGACCTAAATACCTATCTTTGATGATCACAAGTTTTGGAGTTCTATATGAAAAAAGTTTATCTAAGTCCTCGTTGAATATATCTCTTAATTGGAGCCTTGCTGACATTATTATGGAAAAAAAAAGCGATATTCTTAGGGGAGTATACTTATGTAAAAATAAAATTCGAGGAGGGTAATAAAGAGATAGACCTGAATTCGCCAGAGTTTTGATAACAGTTATAATGCTTGTCGGGCCTCAAATTATTTTTTATGTTTCAAATGCTTACTATTTAAAAGAATCCCCACAACATGCAGTTATAATCTCAGCTTTATTCGTTGTGTGCATATACCTGCTTATTAAACTAGTTATATCGAACCCTGGCTTTTTGATTGCTAAAGATAAAACTAAAAGTGTGGAAAAATTTTTTCAAGAAACTCCTTCACGTACGCTAATTTTTCAATCTCGATATGTATGCTATACTGGTATGGCAAGATTTCAACTTATGAAATTTTGTAGGACTTGCTTTATATTGAGGCCATTCCGCACTTCACATTGTAGAATCTGTGGAGCTTGTGTAGAAAAATATGATCACCATTGCCCATGGCTTGGAAACTGTATAGGAAAAAACAATTACCGAAGTTTTCTTTTATTTCTTTTTATAACTTTGTGTCTAATCAGTTATGATTTCTTTGTATCTGTAGCTTATCTTAACCAAGAAATTGATGGAATGAGTGTAAATCGAGCAATAAGTAACTATGGTGGAACTATTTTTGTGTCAATCTACAGTGGAACTGTAAATTTTATATAGATTTTCTTTTTTATTGCATCTCTACTTTGTTTTCATACTTATCTTGTATGCAATAGCATGACTACTCATGAATATTTCACAAAAGCATGGAATAGACCTCATTATAACCCTTATAACTTAGGATGCTTACAAAATGCTTTAAATATTATTGCAGGAATGAGGAATAAAAATTTAAGAACTAAGAAGATTAAAGAGCAAGAAATCGCCCCTGAGGTACTTTCAAGTGCCTTTGAAGAAAGACCAAAAGTTGAAGCTAATGCTATTAATATCACACGAATACAACAAAAAAATGAATAATTTTGACTATGATAATTATAGATGAATAGTTAAAATAATATGTATTGATCAGTGCTTTTCATTTATTTGCTCAATATAATCTTCATTTTCTTATTGAATTCATGATCTAATTTTGTTATTATTGCTATATATTTCCTTTCATTTTTCAAATCATATTATTCTTTATTAATATTTAATTATTTCAACAAAGATTTTTCTGTTTAAAATTATTTAATAATCACAAATTTATTTGTAGCTTCAATCCTTCTCGACAAGCATCTTTAAAAATTTCCCTATCATCTGAAAATTAATTCCATATAAAATTTAACTCTCAATGTTTAAGCATGCTGCCTATCCTCTAGTAAAATACTTCAGTATTTTCCATTATGTCCTCAATTTATCAATTCTACTTAAAACTGACTGGTTTAATAATTATTTGGTTATTATGCAAGGGACGCGGGAAGAATCTTATGAGTATCAGTCGCAGTAATATTTTTCTTTGATCTGATATACAATAAAAGCATCAAAACCCCTGCTATGATAAGAAGAGTTATCAAAGCTATAAAAAGATTAACTATACTCACTGACTCAACCCTAGCTTCATGCTCACAGTATACTCCTACCCAGTTATCAGGGCAAACACAAAGACCTTCACTACAAAAACCCCCATTCTTACATTTTCCATAGCAAGCACTATCAATGCTTGCTATTATTTCTATATCAATGCATTGATAATATGCTATTGATTCAGTATCCCAAATCCATTGTAAAGTGCAGGCATCACATGATACTCCAGGGGGAAAAATAAAATTTTTTGAATGAAGCCCTTTTTCATCACCACAGCTAAACCATCCATTAATATCAGTTGAATTGTCTGTAGGAATTAAAGTGTGATGTATGGAAATGTTAGTTCCATATGACAATTTAACTGTGCATTTACCTGCAGATGGAGTGATTACTTCCCATGACATTGGGTTTAAAGATCCTGGCTTGGAGAGAAGGTGTGACTTACCTTTGGGTACCCCGCCACAAGGAGGACTTTTTGAAAGAACACTTGATCGTGGCAGAGGCTGAACAACATAAGCTTCAGGTAAGGCTTCACATGATGAAAGTACTATAAAAAGGTAAATTATCATCCTATTTATTACAGGAGGCTTTTGAATAAATTATTTAAATTGCTTTCCTACTTAAAAATCTCTAATTAAAAAGTGAGGCAACCAAGACGGCTTGAAGATTTTAAGGGAAAAAAAGTGCTGCACCGACAATCAATACAACAAAGAAGCTGTATATAATAACAAACCAACTGTACCAGGTTAGATCAGCTATTTCACCATAGCTGACTAATGTTAAAGGGTTTTTTATCTGAGTTTCTTTATCTTCGCTTGCTACATGAGAAATAAGAGTCACAGCAAGAATAAAATATGCCATTTTCATAATTACCAGGTTTAAAATACGTGAATATTAAATTTTCTTCTATACAATTTGTAATATTCACAGATGATTATTTGAATCATTTTCATTCTTAGTTAAATAATTATTATATAATGAGTAAAGCCCTTTCTATGATATTAGAATTGTATTCTAACTTATCAAAATTAAATTGGATATTTAATTCTTACTCTGCTGTATCCTCCTTTAAGGGATACAGTTTTGATTTTTTTTACCATCCCTCAGTGGATATATCTCAATTGTATCCGATTTTTCACGTTTACGACCCTTAAAGGATGGGACAGTAAAGCTAGTTAAGTTTTTTTGCGAAGGAGCATGAGGTGATATAAAATTTCTTTTACAAATAATTGTATTCTTTTTCGCTATATTTGCAATTGATATTTGAGCTCCTTAGTATTATATTCCTCTTGTTCAAAAATTTTCATTATTAGTTTAGATTTTAATAAGTAAATAAGTGACCACTCATATATCTGAATAGTTTAGTCCCTTTTCTAGTTAAAAATAAACAGTTACGAAATTTATGACTGGTTTTGAGTAAGGCTTAAAAGAAAGAGAGTCACAAACGAAAACATCAATCTTGAAAAAAGACAAACTTTTTTACCAATACTGATTTCATGTGTTTGGATAAATAAATGAATTAAAGTTGTTAGAAACTTTAAGCAATCTTAAAATCCCTAAAGATTAATTATGCTGAAGCAGAGTTTTTATTTAGTATGGATTTGTCTATATATTAATATGTCAGAGGATATGTTGGGTATAATTTCAATCTTACTTGAAAATATTTATTCAGTCAAAAGCGAAAAAGTAGCAGATAATGAGAAGATCATAACATCTATAAACAAACTTAAGACCATGATGAAACTTCCACTTACTTATAACATCAAGCATAATCTAAAGAATCATCTTTTATTTTACCCAGTAAAAAATTGTGAAGGAGAGCATTGCCTTGATTGCTTATCTGAGAGTATAAATAATGGTTTTATTCAGTGTGACCATGATCAAAAACTCAGCCCTTATGAGATATCCCATATTAAGTGGATAAAAGAAAAGGAAATGAACTTAAATCATTAGGATAAAAATATTCATTGATAATGCACTTTCTTAAGGTTGAATGCTTATACTTTTATTTATTAAGACAATAAAAGTTTAATCATTAACTATGAATATTTTTTCTATACATAAGCCTAGTTAACTAAGATTTAATTTATATATCTTGTTTATGCTGCAACTATTAATTGAATATTCGTGCAATAAATAGTTTCTGTACATATCTCCATAATCAATAGAATCTGATAATTTTTTGGCGTAGGTGAGAGATATTTTTAGTCAATCTAATAAAAACAGAGTAAATCTGTATTAACGGAAAATATTTATATTTCAAAGATAATCTTTATGATTATTTATCGCAATGTAATATTTATAGAATTTAAATCCTAAAAATAATTATTGGTTTCTTATCGATTAATTTTAAATTCATTATAACAGTGAGCCTATTTTTATTTATAACCCTTGAGTTACTTTGCTATACTAAACTTTTGTGGATTAGATGAACCTAAACTAATTAATTATGTAAGCTTAGCTACAAGAGTGAGCAAATTAAGTATTTCTTTCATCGGATGAACTCTCTTAACAATTCTTTTATTTGTCTCTTCAGCTAATGGAGCCCATCTATCCTTACCAATTTTCTCAATATCAATACCTTTAATTTTTTCTATTAATTCTTTGATTTTATTGAGATAAGATGCTTCTTTGTTTGTTTCAATAATATATCTCATCAATGTATCTCTTCCATCTTCATATGCACCTGTTGAAATAACTTCAAGTAATTCTTTATAATATAAAGTAAATTCTTTCATTCTTACCAAGTGGATTGATTTGTTCTTTTTGATTTTCATAATTTTATCTTCATATTCTTGAGACCAATTAAGTAGGCCAGGGTATATGTTATCTACTGTATGTCCATGTCTATTTGGTTTTTCAGCAGGTCTACAGCAAACAGGTTCTTTGAGTATCTCTTTTTGTATTATCTCTTTAAGATCACTAAACGCTTCAAATATTTTCAAAATTAGCTGAACTGATCTACGAAGTTGGCAAGCTGGAGCAGGAGTCCAATTTCCAATAATTAAAGCCATTCCTAAATTACGAAGACGATCTTGATAGTTTGGATGATCAGTTTGGATTGTATTTAAACATTCTAATACTTCCATTCTGGATAATTTGATAGTCATATCAGCTACAGTGAATTTTATCTCTGCAAGTTGAGTATTAAAATCTTCAAAAGATGAGCCTTCTAAATTTGCTACACTAAGTATTATTTGTTTATAAGCATATGCTTTCCTTTTAGCTGTCCAAATTCCAATTTGAGGAGTAAAGTAATCTTTAACAAGTTCAAGGGTATATTTTTCTAGGGCTTCTGGTTTAACTCTATCTAAACTCTCTCTTTTCCATTCCTTGGTCGTATCGTCAAGCAGATATCTTCCAGTTCTCTTCTTTAAAAGAATACTTTCAAGGTATATTTCACTTAGTTCGCTTGAATTGATTAATGAAGAATATCTATATGGAACTCCAGGGTATGAATCAAAAGCAAGTGCAACTTTAGATTGAGTTAAATCACATTGAAGCAAATCACAAAAGACGTAAAAGACACTTTCTGTTGTTTTAAAAGCCTTCGAATTTCTTGCTATTTTAGTAAGTTTATCAAAATAATCAGCAGGCATTTTTTCAGTACCTTTGATTATCTTTTCACATTCATGTAGACCCGAGCATGGATCAAACTCATCAATATTAGCTGTGCTAATTATGCAGTCAGCAATTTCTTTATCTGTAGGCAAGTGATCTGGGTCAAATTTTTCTTCTTTTTTCTCTTTATTTTCTTCATTTTTCGCTCTTTTACGTAGATTAAAGTTAACTGAGTCTCCTGACATTTCTTCAAAGAGAAGTCTAAAAATAAGAGTAGCTTTTTCTTGTGTTACTTGATGTTTCGAAAAATAACTAATAAATGCTGCCATTATCTTTGGAAAATTGTCAACTGGGTTTAGTCCTTTATTATTTGATATTGATGAAACAATATCTGAAGCTGGGGTTTGGAATGATTGTGTAAGTGACCAAGCTAAGCACCTTACTATTTCCCACTCAGAATCATTGAAGTTTACTCCATCATGCTGTATCCTGAGGAAATGCCAGAGAGTTGAAGCTTGAAGCCCGAATACAATTGATGGGAAAACTTTGAACCCACCGGAAAGAAGATGGCTCTGAATAAGTCCTTGTAAAGAAGGAAAAGCACTAAGAGACTTATATATTGCGCTAAGCTGAAGATCATTAGGGTGTGCAAGAATAATAGCAGTGTTATTCTCTCTTCGAGTTACAGGATCACGATATACACAAGCAGGAAGCTCTCTAATTTGAAGTGCAGAAAAAGCACTAAGCACTGTAGCTTGCTCAATATATCTTATAGATGCAGACCAAGCATCAGCAAAATCAGGTTTGCCAAAAACATCCAAAGGAAAATTAACGAACATTAGTCTGCACATGCATAGCTGAAGAACAATTTCCATCCATGCTGAAATTTCAGATTCAGTAACTGGATCTTGGCTTAATCCCTGCAAGTATTCTAAAGCAGACTCAAGAGTTAGAACACATTTAACTGGCTGAATAGCTTCACCAGCAGGAACTTGAACAACAGAAAGTTTTTCTTTAACACTTTCAAGCTCAGAAATAAACTGATTCAAGAGTTTTGCTTCCCATTTAGCTTTATCATCAGTAGATTTTTCTAAGAAGTCTTGTAACACAACTACACACTCATGCAATTTATCTTTGTTTTGAAACTTAGAATCAATTGCATACAGCATAGATAAAACCACAACTCTGATAGAAGATGATATATGTTGAGAATTAACCGCTCTGCAACGTTTAGATGCTTTTTTACCTGAAAATCTATTGCATGTTGTAGCAAATAACCCTAAGAGTTGCGCTTCAAGTTCTTTAGCTCCATTAGTTTTTGGCCAAACTTTTGTGACTTTAATGCTTTCTCCAGGATCTTCTTCAAAGATTTCAAACTCCTCTTCATTTATTAAAAGTAAACTAAAGCCTTTTGAAAGTTTTTCCATATCAATCTGAGCAGCAAGTTGCACATCTCTGTAAACTGATAGTTTTTGAAAAGCATCAAGTAAAGCTCCAAGTCCTGATGCAAGTATTACACTATCAGAATTATTAGGACACAAAACTACACCTTCTGAGGCTATTGTTGCTTGCTGATACCAAACATTGTTGCATGAGCTACCGTAGAGAACAGGTATAAATGTTACATTCAAACTTTCTAATACTTCATTTAGAATAGCAAATATGTCAATGTTTTCAAATTCTTTTTTTGTAAGCCATTCTCTTTCAGCGAGGGCTTCTCCTGAATTACCGTAGCATTTATGATGTGGAGAGTCATCTGTGATAATAAAGCATAATAGATTATCCGATGAATTAAAACTATCCAACAATGAAGCAACGCCAGCCACTACATTTTCTGGTCCATCACCACCACTTGCACCAGTGACCTCTGGAAAATCAGGAGGGCATGCAAGTTTTATGCTTTTTGCGTAATTAACTAGTCCTTCTGATTTTAAATTAATTGGTGACTTGCTAACATAGCATGCATTACTTGTCTCAGTATATGTCCATATATGCACATCAACAGAAGGTCTGTCAACTTTGCAAAACTCTGATATCATTAGCTTTACCCCTTCAATCTGACTTCCCATGCTTCCAGTAATGTCTAGAAGAAAAACTACTTGAAGAATGCTGTTTGCAGTGTTTTCTGATACATGCTGATCAAGAACAGCAGATTCGCCATGCTCTGGAAACTCACTATTGTGCATAGCCGAATGCTCACTACAGTATTTATGTGATGTATCAACACTACAAATAAAGTTGGCAACTTTATCACATCCCTTAACACTACAAAAAGTATCCATTTATATAGCTTACATTAATAATTGTAAGAGTACTAACTGGAGATAAAAAGCTGCAGCCAGAGCAATCACTAAAGAATGATTCATAATTACTTCTGACAATCAGCTAGTTATGGAAGGTAAGAAATTCAATGATATCACTGGAGGAATTGCTTGCGAAAAATGCAAGGAAAAAATCTATCCATACTAAGAAAAGATGTAGTGGCTAACTTTGAACAATTTAAAAATATAGTTAAAATTTAGTGTGCATGAAAGATCATCACATGTTGATGAGTATACACTAGTATGTAGTTTGAGACAAATTGATCATGTAGTTTCAGTGATAGGCGATGGAACTAACGATGCCTCGGCTTTGAAAAAGCAGATAGGCTTTGCTATGGAATAGCAGTACAGAAACCACTAAAGAAGCAGCTGGAATTATTTTACTCGATATTAATTTTAACTCAATAATTAGAGCTATTGTATGAGAAAGGAATGAATAAGATAATATTAAGTGCTCTTTATAATTTCAATTGACTGTAAATGTAGTATCAGTAATTTTAGTAATGATTAAAGTGATAACTATTCAACGAAGTCCGCTTGCTTCTGTTCAATAATTATGTGTGAATTTGATTATGGACTTTTTCGCATCTTTAGCTTTAGCTGTGATCTACCTATTGATAATCATATTAAGCGCAAACCTCATAAAAGAAAAAAAATTATTATAACAAAAATATGTGGAAGTATACATTCAGCCAAGCTACTTTACAATTATCCTTAATGTTTGCAATAGTTTATGCTAGGAGATTTTTTACCAGAATTTGATAATGATAAATATATATTAGACCAATGAGGATAATTAAAAAGCTTTTTTGTGCAGTCAACTCTACATTTATAATGGAAAATAATTATAAAAATCATATTATGATTATTCTAATTATGATCCTAGTAGGCATTTTGCATTCATATTCAATATCTCTGTTATACTTCAGCTGGTCAATGAGGTTGATTCGCGAAACTTAGAGATCATCTTAATGTTTTTAATCAGATTCATAAAAATTGGTTGTTTTCATCATTTAGATTATTACATTTTCATTCAAGTAGGAAACTGTGAATTTACTTGCAATAGATTTGAACTTTCAATACTTCAGTGGCTTGTTTGTATTGGTTTACCAAAAATATCATTTTATTAGCGCTGGATATTACTGCTAATTCTAAGTGGAGTATTTCCTGAGACTGGTAGAGATATAACTTCAGGAGAAATAAATTCAGTTATTCTGTCTATTCGCACTAGCAAACTGAATAGAAGACATAGTTATAATATTTAAATTTAGTTATAGTGATTAAAAAAATTGAATATATAATTGCTAATTAGAATACTTGAAAATTAGAGTGAAACTAATCCATATTTCAATATAATTCACTTTTATCTATAAAACATATTTATATACTAATCTTTAAAGATTTTCTAAACAATTTCAAGAGTTTTTCTGGTTACAAAAGCTGCGATAGTAAAAGTACTGAAATCATTATACTTTAATAAGTTGAGAATGCATAGCTTATAATATTAAAAGTATATTGATAAAATATTTATTCGTACTGAGTATGTGGATTTAAAAAAAATCCACAATGTGGGCATATAATTATATCTTTATATATTAATATATCATATTTTCCACATGATTGAGCTCATTAATTTTCCTATCTATGCAATCAGCATAAAAGTTTTTAATATCTTAAAAAAATAATTCATATAATTACGCCTTCAATATTAAAGATATTATTAAATCTTTACTATTTTAAATATCATTATAAAAATTAACCTATAAAATTAAGTATGAAAGATTATAGAGTTATAAGATTTAATATGATTCTTACATTATTTGTATCCGTTCTTATTATGCAGCCTTATAAAATGGAAAGAGTCTTAGCATCTCAGTTAGTTATACATGGAACAGATGCTCCATGAGCAAGACTAAATAAAGTGCCTCTTATTCTTTTATATTTTGATGCATGCTGATCTTCTGACTGTGAGGGCCTTATCTTATACTTAATACTTGTTTATAATCAGATAAACCGAGATATAAAAACTTGAAATTTTGTACGTTTCTTTAGATCCCATTGAGAGTCAGTTTAGAGAAAGCTTTAGAGAGATGCCATGGCTCATTTGTCTAGGAAAAATCTTGATCTAATTGAAGAACTTAAACCAAATATGGATTTGAATTTGCACCTCAATTATTTCTAATTAATACGAAAGGTTAAATTCTAATAACAAACTGTGTTTCAGATGTTGTGCAAACTGGTATTAGATGGCTTAGACCCTTTTTAAGTAAATCATAAATTATTGCTAATTTTCAGTTTCTAGGAACTCCCTCCTGTCTAGAACTTCTTGCGGTTCATCAGGGGGTTTTTCAATATGCACTTTTTCATGAAGTTTTGATCTTTTCATGTCCTTCCTTCCTACCTTTTTAGCTATTTTTTGTTTTCTATCTTCAAGCTTTCTGTTTATCATCTCGGTTTTAGCTATATTTTTTATTCTCTCATCTTCAATTTTTTTCTGCCTTCTTTCTTTGTCTATATCTCTTTCAAGTTTTTTTACTATGTCTTTACTTTTAAGATCTTCGCTTTTCATTTCTTTATTCTTAAGTTCCATATCAAAAATTTTTTCTATCATTTCAAGCATTTCAAGTTCTTTTGGATTGTTTGTAAGGTCTCCACCACATTCTTGAAATAGTAAAATCAGCTCATTATGGACTTTTTTTGAGCTGATTTCATCTACTGGAGTCTCAATTTCTTCAGCTGTTGAAATACGTCTAAATTTATCTTCAAGGATTTTCCTTTGAGCTTCAAGCACATGCACTGAAGCTTTAAAATCATTATATTTTTGTTGTTCTTGCATCATTTGCATTTTGTTTTTTCTCCTTAGAATCTCAAGTTCATGCTCGTCTTCTTGCTTTTGTTGTATTTGAAATAAATTAGTTGTTTCAAGTGAATCAATACCTTCTTCTAGCCTCTTGACACAGTTGCTTATGAAATAATCTTTATCTTGAGTAATAAAAATTCCATCAATTATATCTCCAGGTATAATTTCTTCAACAAATTTCTTAAAATCTTTCAAAGTCTCTAATTCATCATTTTCTCTATCAACTCGAGCTTTTAAAGAATCTATTTCATCTTGCAGTTTTTTTAAATCTTTTTGCTTTTCATTTCTTTCAGTAGCCTTTTCTTCAGCTAGTTTAGCTTTTTGATCAGCTTCTAGTTTAAGCTGCTCTTCATACTTTGCTACTCTACCTTTATTATCTTCGAGTTTTTTGATATTAGCTTTGTGCTTTTCTTCTTTGCGGACTATATCTTCTTCTAGTTCATTATATTTAGTGCGTTTATTTTCTATACTCTTTTTAACTAGTAAGATTTCCCGTTTTCGTTGAATAAATTCTTTGATAGTTTCTTTTTTTGAACTAAGAGCTCTTCTTGAGCCAACTGGTGGCAAATGAGTCTCTGTGTCACTAATATCTTTTCGTATTTCAGGAAGTATACTTTTTGGCTGTGTGAAAGTATGCCTTTCTTGAATAGGATAATGTTTGATAGCTTGTCTATATTTTTCTTCTTCGATTCTTTCAACTTCTCTTTGATGATATAAATCAGGATCACTATTGGGCAAAGAAAAAGGATTCATGAGTGCTAGCTGCTTTTCTGAATGTTCAACTCGTATATCTGGGGGGCCTAAAGCTAGAATCTGCAATTCAGCACTTTTATTGCGTATAAGTGATCCAAGTGAAAAAGGATTGTTCATATTAGATTAGAAAACCTGGAGGTTAAATATAAATTTCAAACAGATTTTTTTAAATACAAATCTTGTAATTGGGTAAAGGCTACTGCTTTTAATAAGCATAAAGCATTCTCTCTATAAACAAGATAATAATATATTATTTACTAAAACTGGCTTAGTTAATCTTAATAAATCTTAAAATATTCTATAGTTTTTTTTAGAATTTAAGCTATTCAAAAATTAAAAGCGTGACCAATTTTTAACTTCTTATATATAGCTTCAACAAAATTTGTTAAAATTTCTGAAAATTCATCTTTTAGCTATTTGAATTAATTCTTATAATAATCAATATATTATAATTTTACTTTTTCTGAGGCTTCTTAAGTCTCTTCTTGCTGAAAAAAGTAGCTAGAAGCTTTTAATGAGTTTTCTCCTGTTTATGAATCAATTACCGTTTACAATAGTTCATCTATTTTACATGTGTTGTAGCTCATAATTTTTATCAGAGAAGTAAGCTCTTCATGAAAATTGAAAGAAATCTTAGATTTTCTTACCCTAATAATAATTCATTAACCTTCATTTTAAGCAAAGCATACTGCTTCTTATAAAGCATTAGATTTTTTCTTAAAACGCCATTCCGCTTCCATAATTTTCATTTTGCTGAATAGCTCTTTGTTGGTCTAAAGTCTTTTTCCAATTCATGATATGCGATTGGTAGTAATGCAATTCATTCGATTTTATTTCAGCTTCCTCTTAAAATCCTTAATAGCAATTAGGCATTGTTCATAATTTTTGTTGGCTTCAAATAATCTCTGACTAAACTGCTGATTTTTAAGCAATATTGCTGTTGAGCCAGTGCTTTGAGCTTTTTAAGTAAGCATCCTAATGCAAATAGTAACAAGGTCTCTCTCATAAAATCTATTGGCATTAAAATCATATTTAAATTTTTTTCCACAGATAGCGAAACATGAATGGATTGTAATTTATGATAATTTTTATTCATCTGTGATAAATTAAAATTGAAACTTGCTTGTTTTCTGCTTAGAGCAGATATTGTTCCATTTTCTATACTAAATGGACAGATTTGAATAAACCTGGACTTTTATCTGATTGATTTAAACTTAATACAAATGCCGCATAATTTTAGCTAAAAAAAATTGCTCGTGTTACTGAATTTCTGGATATATTTAGATTGAACTCACTGTATATTCTTGAACTTTGTTTACAGGAATCAATATTGTAAGTAACTGGCTGATAAAATTCACCTGTTTGCCTTCAATTGTTACAAATTCCTTTTCATTTGTTGCTCTCTGTGCCATGCACATTTTAGAGATAAAATTATTCCAATATTTCTCCTTTTTTCATTGTAGTATTAGCTTCGATAATACAAGTTTTTAGATTATTACCTTTAAGTTCAAAGGGAAATGAACTTTTATCAAAAGTGTCTAAACTTTCATCTGGAATTGATTGCTTCTTTTTTAAATAATTGAATCTTTTACGAGCATTTTCTTCAGACATCATGTTCTTTATAATAAAGCAATATGAACTTTGAATGTATATTATAATTTATAATGCAATATCTGACCCATTTTAGTAAAGTATTATTGAAATAGTACCAAAATTAGTTATCCTTTCTTTATATGTAAATAAAAAATTCATAGAATCTTAAGATCTATATTATCCTAGCTAAAATAATTATTTTTGAAAGGATAGATATATGTTATATATTCTACCCTACATAAGCTTAGATCATTTTAAGCTAAAATTATGACTTTATTATAATAAGATGAATTTGAGTGATTTTCTTGAATAAATCTCTTGCATGATTTCAAAAAACTGCCATTATTAGATTTTTTTCAGCGAAGAATGCAAAGCATGTGACAATTGCTATGGAATAAATAATTTTAATACAAAACCTTCCCAAAAATTGAAAATAATTTATATAACCTTGAATCTTATTTCCAAATACTATGATTCCACATATATACTAAATAGATTTTTTGATTAAAAAGAAACATAACTTTTCTAGTTAAAAAAATATATAAAATCTTCAAGCTTTCCATGCGTTAATTTATCATTTTAGTTTAACTTTCATATTTTAATTTTAATCCTAGTTAAAATAATAATATGTCACAAGAGTGTATCCCACTGTATCATTCATATAATATAATGACTGAGATCTTATTCGCAGATATTAAGGGAGTGTTTCCAAGAGCAAAAGAATTTGATCAAATCAAAAAATTTAGAGGTTTTGCTATAGGTGAGTTCAAAAAAAGTGGAATATTGGCAGGAACTGGATTCATATTCAAGGTAAGCTCTAGTATTTATCCAGTTGTGGGTTTGGTACTGACTGCAGCCCATATTTTTATTGAGATATTCGACTACAAGCCTGAGCCTTTAGAATTTATTATAGGCCAAGAGTCATACCAAGCTACTCCCTTAAAAACTAGCCTTGATTGGAGTAATCTTTCAGCTTATTTTATTGACCCCATAACAAATTGCCCAATATCAGTACCAGAAGATTGGGTAGTTTGTGAATTGAGACAAATACTAGGTCAGAATTACTCTGCAAAGCTAGTCTCCTTAAGCATCGCTGATTATTCTCAGCCACTAAACCCAGCACTTAAAACAAGACTTATAGGTTTTCCAAAAATGATCCAGATAGATAATCTTCAATACATGTCCCCTGAAGCTAAAGATACACAGTTATATGAAGTAAAACAGTGCTTTTTAGAGTGCAATAAGTTAATTGTGTCTAAGGGGGAACTATTGAATACGCTAGATATGATTTGTACTACATGCACTAGTGCGAGTGGGATGTCAGGCTCTCCGCTCTTAATAAAAGAGCATAGTCAATATAAAGTTATTGGTCTTTTGCACGGTGGTCCGACCTCTATCATTCATTATTTGGTTTCAAAACTTTTGTCAAATAAATCAAGCCTTTCTCATTCTGACTTGGACGCTTTAATAAACTATATCGAATTAAAAAGAAACCTTACAATCAATAAAAAATCTCTCAAACATCTTACAGATTACTTTGATATAAACGTACTCACACTTCAGCGACTTAGTTTTTATACTGAAATTCCTAGAGTTTTTGTTCCTTATTTGCATGAATTATACTGTAGAGCGCTATTTATCGAGTTCGCTACAGGAAATCAACTTAAATACAATTTATGTGTGCCACTAAAAAAATTTTACCTTGATTTATTAGATTATAAAAATCAATATCCTTAAATGTTATTATAAAAAATAAAACTGCCTTAATAACTTCACTGTTTTTAACTTTTTCTATCATGAAATAAGTAAAATTATATAATAAATTGAAAAGTTATTCAGGAATTTAATCTTAAATTTCTTTAATCCGATAATAGAAAATCTGCTAATATCAATTATATATTTATTAAGAAAATTCAAGGTTTTTCCAAAAAAAGTTAAAGACTTAAAACTTAAATTGGTTTAAGAAAATAAATTCATAATTTTTGTGCTATGATATATTCTATTTAAATAGCACTCATCTCATCAATATCAAAAATAATCCCAGAAGCTGTAAAATTTATATATTATAATCATTCATCCACTTCTTTAATCTTTTAATGAAAATATGCTTGAGAGAGATTCGAGATTAATTTGTATATCCACAAATACCTTTCTATCTCTATAAAAACTCCATGTTGATGTTCATTTTATAAAAAAAAATAGAATTTAGTATGACAACAATTTATATGAGATTTATGGCTCAAGAATAAAAGAGCACAGTCTGAGACACCATCGTTAAACAAACCAATAACAATGGGTATGCAATGCGACCCAGAAACTTTTTATGATACATACAGAGCTAATAGCATCCCCATCATCCCTGATATAAAAATATCATCTAAAACTAGAAAGCAGTCACCACTAGTACAAGAATATTTCGGTAATACTTTAAGACAACCTGAAGTCTTTAAGATGAGAACAATCACACCTGATCTCAACTGTGAAAATATGATGAATGCTGATATTACTTCAAAAATCCATTCAATAATACAGGAAACTGGAATAGTATATACAGTGGGAC
>MPUH01000518.1:0-48618 GCA_001970955.1 Stentor coeruleus
GCCAGATATTAGTGCTAAAGCTAATAAATCAAGCTCAAGCTCAAGCTCAAGTTCTAGTTCATCAGGTAAAAAGAAGAAAACTGGGATAGCTGCTGATATAAAAGCCCCAGGTGCTAAAGTAGATATTAAAGCACCAGAAATTAGTGCTAAAGTTAAAAAATCAAGCTCAAGTTCTAGTTCATCAGGGAAAAAGAAGAAAGCTGGTGCAGCTGTTGATATAAAAGTTCCAGGTGCTAAAGTTGATATTAAAGTACCAGATATTAGTGCTAAAGCTAAGAAATCAAGCTCAAGTTCAAGCTCAAGTTCTAGTTCTAGCTCATCAGGGAAAAAGAAGAAAGCTGGAGCAGCTGTTGATATAAAAGCTCCAGGTGCTAAAGTTGATATTAAAGCACCAGAAATTAGTGCTAAAGCTAAAAAATCAAGTTCAAGTTCTAGTTCATCAGGGAAAAAGAAGAAAGCTGGAGCAGCTGTTGATATAAAAGCCCCAGGTGCTAAAGTTGATATTAAAGCACCAGAAATTAGTGCTAAAGCTAAAAAATCAAGCTCAAGCTCAAGCTCAAGTTCTAGTTCATCAGGGAAAAAGAAGAAAACTGGGGTAGCTGTTGATATAAAAGCTCCAGGTGCTAAAGTTGATATTAAAGCACCAGAAATTAGTGCTAAAGCTAAAAAATCAAGCTCAAGTTCTAGTTCATCAGGGAAAAAGAAGAAAGCTGGTTTATCAGTTGATGTTAAAGCTTCAGAAGTAAAGCCTCCAATCAAATCTCCAAAAGATAAGAAATCATCTTCATCATCATCATCATCTTCAGATAAAAAGAAAAAGAAAAAGTCATCCTCATCATCATCATCATCTTCTTCAGATAAAAAGAAAAAGAAAAAGTCATCCTCCTCATCATCATCATCTTCTTCTTCAGATAAAAAGAAAAAGAAAAAGTCATCCTCCTCATCATCATCCTCTTCTTCAGATAAAAAGAAAAAGAAAAAATCAAGCTCAAGTTCATCTAGTTCAAGCTCAAGTTCAAGTTCATCTAGTCTTAGTTCATCAGCTCGAATTAAAAAAGCTAAACTTGAAGCCTTAGCTAAAAAACGTGAAGATTCCAAATTAAAAAAGAAACAAGCAGAAATAAAATCTCCATCTTCATCTGATGTTTCTGATACAGAAACCGATAATGTTAAAAGTTCAACAAAAGGTCAAGCATGCAAATTTATTGACATAGTTACAAATATTCTTGGTATTAGTAGCATTCCAGATGGAGAAAAAGAATCATTTTTTTCAGATTCAAATGTGACAATAAATCAGTTTGAAAACGCTATTTCAAAAATACTTCCTAATCAGGTTTATCAAGTATCAAGTATTATGAGAATTAATCAGTCTATGCATACTGCTTTTGATAAAGTTCAATTAAAACCAAAAGAAGCGTTTAATGTGCTGATGGCTTCAGGTATTATGCCGGACTCTGAAGAAGTTAACAAGAAGGAAGCTGCATTTGCCATTTCAAGATCATTCAAGTACATAGTTTTAAGAAATGGATAACTAGTTTAAAAAAATTCTAAAAAACTGCTTTTTATTTGGAAATTTATATATAAAATCTTATATTAGCCCTTTGGCTCTATTTTTCATTATGAATTTCTTATCAGTAAAGATCTCATAGATATCATTAATAAGATTTTATGCTTATATTGAGCTAATTGCCTATTTTTCGTATCACTAATAGTCAATATATCATCCTAAAAACTCATGATATACAAGAAAATCCAAAAAAATCTCACATATTTTTTAATAATTCCCTAATTAACGATTATTTCCATTCAAAACTTGTATATTTTCATAGGATTTCACACAGATCCTATAATTTTTTAACTAACTTACATATATATTTATTATACACTTTTTCTATTATAGTCTTATCTATATTACCTCATATTATCAATCAATAGGTTATGATATTACAATTCTACTACTCATCTTGTAATGGTCTAAGACGTATTTTGTTTATTCATGATACACATAAAGATTTAGGAAACACATAAAATAAGCATCAATTGAGTATGTTTTGTGTTGGACTATATAATTTTGCAAGATTTTGTTGATTTTTTTGTGGTTTTTCCTTGTTTTACACTGTAAGATCTGTTTGTTAACCTCTTCAAAGGTAATTTTGAGTTTTTGTATATTTTTCCTATGATGATGAAGAGGATTTATGTTGACTTTGAAGGTTTATTATATTCAGGTTTACATTACTTGTAGTAAAATGCTTTTGAGATATTTTCAAGATTAGAGAATGAGATATAAATCAGTATTGGGTTTGGGCTTGTAATGTAAGACCCTGCAAATTCTTCGAAGCCTAATCATATTTTCCTTAAGGGATTTTAGAATTTTAGATGTAAGTATAGGAATATTATAAGTAGGGATTATGATTTTTTCATGTAGGAATAAATCTTTTATAATAAAGTAATAATTTGTATATAATAAACAGTTCTTTTGGGTTTTAGAAAATATTTAGGATTAGATAATATGAAATGGCTTTTAGAAATATTAACAAAATAACAATTTGAAAATAAAGGTATCGAAGTGAATTGATACGATATAATTTGATGATTTATTTTACATTTGGATATTAGAAATTATTTAAAAAATATAGTTACATTTTATGTTTAAGACTTAGAATTCAATCATTTTTTTACAGTAATGATATTTCCGAAGTCAGATAATATTTAAGACTCAAAATTTGTATGAAAATCACTTAACTAATTGCTTAAACTATCAAAAAATCAGTGAGGACTTTCTTGTTGTTTCTAAATCTCGACCAAATTTTTATTTTTCTAATTTTGGCAAAGCTTTCATAATATAATATTATCATACAATAAATATAAAATGAATTTATTATAAGATGAAATCACATGCTATAATAAACCTTATAAGTTTTTCTTTATACTTAATTATATTATTTACTATGTATAAAACACCTATATAACCTTTTAGTATAATATATTTGCTTAATTTTTAAACAATGTTAAATTTATACATATTTTCATATTTGTTTACCTTAGTATATATTACAATATTATATTCCATTATAAAAAACCCCAGACAATTTTCCTGTCAAAAAGTACTTAAAACTTATAATGTTATATTGTGTACCAATTTACTAAAATCACTGATAACACATTGCTGTAAATAAAATCATATCTGATACTATCCTTTCATAATAAATCCATAAACTAATCATCAGAAGAATTTGCAAAAAAAAACACATGCAAAGTGTTATTATTTTTCTTATACGTGTCTCTCTGAATCCATAAACAATTTTCTATACTGAAATAAAAAATTTTACTAAAAACAATTCAAGTTTTGCATACCTGAAATCAAGTATTACATTCTGATTACTTTATTAGTTTTTATTAAAATATAAAGCGAAAAAATTCTAAGATAAACTAAACTACCTAAGTTAAAATATTGTACAAGATTCTTATGAAAAAATCATATCTTATAAACTTTATTATCAACTTTTTCTAAATTACATGATGATTAAATTTATATTAATAAAATTTCATATTTGATATATTAAACTTATATCTTTGCAAATTATTTTTTTTATGTAATATACTATTTTATTCCATCAGAATCTTATGTGAAAAAGAAATTCAATTGTTTTGTGTTATAATATTCAAAATAAACTTAATAAAAGATTATATTTTAATAATGCTGTGAGAATTCAGATTTCACATACAAATATCAATATAAAATAATGGTTAAAAGGAACTTACGTAAAACCAAGCTCTGGGCTCATGAAGTATATTTTATTTAGGAAGACTCTGCCTTAAAAGATATAATCAAGAAATTTAACTCAAAAAGCTGGGTGACTATTGCGAGGAAAGTTTCTAAGGAAATTGGAACCAAACGGACAGCTAAGCAATGTAGAGATCGTTGGATAAATTATCTAAATAAAGGCATAAACAACCGTTCTTTTACAGATTATGAAGTAAACAAGCTGATTAGTATTCAAGAAGTGCATGGCAATAAGTGGATTGACATGGCTAAAGAGCTAAAAGGTCGGACAGAAAATCAAGTAAAGAATTTCTTTCATGCAACAATCAGAAGAAACATTCGAAAGTTCAACAAAGGTAAAAATGATTGTGAAAAAATAGAATTCATCTCAATGGAAATGCTAAACAATCCAGAAGTCAGAAGTATTCTTTTAGCTAAAAAAAATGTGCCTTGGACTGTTATTTCTAATACCAAACTTTCAGTTGATGCCCTTTATTTTTTGCAATCACTCAAAAACCCAAAAAATGAAACTACCTATGATTTAAGTAAAAGCATTATTTATAACGGGAACTCAATCAATCCTTATGAACCTTGGGCTGAGAATGAAGAAATGATTAAAAGTATTTACAACGTATATCAATACTGTACAGAATTTTTATTACCGAGTTATGATATTCAAAATCCATTTCTCTTTTAAAAATATTAGTAATAGGTATTATTATGATAACTGAGAAAAGTAAGAGAGAATAATTTTATTGCTTATATTAGGATTATGTGCTTATGAAAATTTTTGTACCTCAGATTTAATATAGCTTAAATTATAAACTTTAGAAAAATCAAAGTATAAATCATTCGTCAGAAATACAAATTTTATTTTTGAAGTGAGGCATTTAGGATAATTATTAGAAAATAATTTAATTTGAATTTTGCTAGGGTTTTTATTAAAACATTTATTTAGCATGAAGAAAATGTGTATATAATAAGAAAAAATTCAAATAATTATAAGTGGGAGTAATTTTCGAAAATCTTCAGGTGTAAAATTATTATTCAAAAAAGGCAGATACTTAATATCACTGCCAATCAATAACCAAAAACCAAAATTCCAGCAAAAATATTTATAAAACCGGAATTCAAAAATATATATGATGATTGATGACACAAAATCACATCACTTATCCATAGCAAGTTCATTTTTATATTTTATGTATTTTATAACTAAGATTATAGTAAAATTTATATTATTTTATTTTACAGTCAAATATCTTTTATGTATTTTATAACTAAGATTATAGTAAAATTTATATTATTTTATTTTACAGTCAAATATCTTTTCTGTATCTTGTAATTTTATAACTTTTATCTAGTTTAAATCTTAATTAAAATCATAAAATTCTAGTTCTATATTAGCTTAATATTCATATTGTGATATATCCTAGCCTTTTAGAAAATAATAAGCCTGTTGTTTATATTATACAATAAATAACCTTATGAGTTTTACATAATAGTATATATTTATAACTTAAAGTGAATTATAATTTTTCATATCAAATTTTATAAGTTTTTACTATACAAAAGCTAACAATCTAATAATTATGATTTATTTAAATCAAATAAACTATAAACTTTTATTTCAGGAATAAAATTCATCTTCGTATATACCCTTATCAGAAGAATTCTAAAATCAAAATGATAATACTTCTTCATGGATCTAAGAATATATTTCAAAAATATTCATATATATAATAATTATTTAGAACTAAATGTGATATATCTCGATAGCATAAAAAAAATTTAACTTTTAAAATCACTTCTAATAGGCTATGGAATTTTTATATCCTGAAAACAAAATAGGTCATCATAAATTTATACTAACAAAAAATAATTATTTAAAGAATCTTATATAAATCCTATGTTACTATGAATTAACTTCCCTATAGTCAAACATTTAGAGTTATAAAATATGTTTATCTAAAATTCATAAGAGTTTAGATTCAGATTTATAGTATAAATAAAAAAAACCTATCTTTTTTCTAAAATAGAAATTTTCTAATTTAAAAGGAAGCTTATAAGATGATTTCACCATAGTTTTGAGTGATAAAAATCTAGTTATCATACTAATTTTCATATGAAACTATTAAGTATCAGAATCTTTATGACATAATTTTCGATCATAAAAACTTGTAAAGGCATGTGCAAAGTTTGGCAATAATATATGTTTATAATTAAAATACGCAATGACCACTAATGAGCCAGTATATACAGTGATTGATGAATTTAAAGAATCATTACTTGACTTCACTCGTACTCTCAAAGCTGTAAAAGCACAACACAGTCTTAAGAACCATCACGCAAAATTTAAAAATCATCTTAGAAAAAAACTCTCTGAAACCCACGAGAAAAAATGCAGTCAAATCATAAACCCAGCTTGTCAAGAGACTTTTACTGTGAGAAACTTTGAACTTTTACCTTTGATTTATTCATACTATAATACAGGACTAGCGCTTAAAGTACCGTTAACCCTATGTCTAAGTCCAAAACATAACTTTTTAGTTAAATACAAAAAAACAATGAATATTCTCAAAGGTAAAAACATTCTAATGAAGTTTTTCAAGAGTTTAAAAATCATCCCTGGATATCCTGTGTGTATTTTTAAGAGCTTCGAAAATAAAAACAAGTTTTTTATGAGTTTGGAAAGTGTAAAGGTAGCATTAAAAAGTGAAAATGCGGAATATGGGTATTATCAAGAGTTTATTAAGCCTACTGGAGGTAAAGCATCTATTATGATATCCCATGCTAAGAATAGTTGTTATAGCAAAAATTATTTAGTCCATAATAACGATTTTATACCTAAAAGTTCGGAAATTGTAGAGGATTGGGATTTGTTACAGATTTCGCCAACACCTAATGAAAATCTGCCGCAATATTTGAAAGAAGAACTTGATAGAATTAAAAAAATTAGGGTTAGCAGATCAAATATTGAACGTCAAAGCTCAGTAAGTTCCATGCTTAGATTAGAAAGACTTTATTTTTCTAAAAATACTAACAGTACACTTAAGCATTTACAGTCGAAAAAAACCTTTGAAAGCAATGCAGTTAACTATGAAAATCTTTTTATAGTTAATCCAAAAAATGTTAAATGTTTAAGTCCTTATGAGATTAAAATTCCTATACAAGAAGTTGAAGTTATGAATCAGACACTTTTTTCTTTTCTGAGTCATGAATATAAAAAGAAGTATAAGAAAGATTTAGAAGAATTACACATTATTTATATCAAGGACCAAGATCGTGGCTGGTATTTTGTAAAAATCGATTCCTTAAAGTTTTACCAACAAAAAAAACCAAAAGCTATAAACAAATCTGTGATTATCAAATCAAGAATAACTCCAGCAAGTGAATTAGAGGAAATACACTTGCCTTCACAAACCACAACAAGTCAAAGCATCGAGTCAAGTTTCAGTACAAGTATTATAAATAATCCTAAGATTCGTATAAGGCAATTTTCTACTATCAAAGCGAAATCTTGTTTTCAGCCTTCTTCAAGTGAAACAAATTTATTAGGACAAAAAAAAATCAAGCTTATTATTGATAGAGCTGCTTTAAAATACGATATTCTTACAAAAGCTTCAAAAATGTGCTCTGAAGATATGATGAAATTTGAGAAGAAATATGGATCACCAAGCATCTGGGCTCCTACTGCAGTTAAAATTCATAAGAATCTTGTAAAAAGTCCACTTCAGCCATTGTTTGTTGGTTTTAATAGAGAAAAACTTAAAAATTATGAGACATCGATAGAAAGGCTACTTTGCTGTAAGATAGATATGCAATACAAAAGAGAAATGCACTTGTTTCATAAAGGCTTTAAAATTAGCAATTTGGATTATGATTTATATAGGGAAATATTCACAAGATGTATAAGAAAAGTTGTAAAAGACCAAAGCGATTTTGAAATGATTATGATAAACTTCGATTCTTTAAGGGAATTTATTGTTGAAATTGATTAGTAAATAATAAACTTAATAGTTGTAAAACAAATTGATGAAATTTTTTGAATCAAATTAATTAAATAGTGATTAGATTATTATCAAGCATATTTTGAATTATGTAAAAGGAATTCAAATTTTAATAAAGATTATTTTTTATGATAGAAATTAAAACTAAGTCGTGTATCTTCATAGATATCTCATAGCTACTTAACATAAATTTTATTTTTTAATAAGAGTAGAAATATATTTACCATAATCTATAAAAAAAATTTTTTGCACTGAAGATTTAGATATAAGAAATTACTCATAGATTTTAGTTTTTAATTTTATGATAATATTAACCCTGCTGCCATCAAATATTTTAAAAACTTTTCAAGCCAGACAATCAAACATTTTATCAATTATAATACAACTAGCAATAATACTCAAACTCAATATTTTCATATATAAAAAGTTTTAATATCTTAACAATACATTCATTAAGTCATTTGAAAAACTAAATAATAAAAAATAAACTAAAAAGCTATTCTAAATCCCAATAATAATAAGTGAACAAATCCTTGATACAAGCATCATTCATTTGTAAATAAGGGTAATTCTGCCACCAATAATATGTTTTAAGATACTTCTCATAGTCTTCCCAATTCTCCATACACTCCACCGAGGATCTTATCATAGTATGGCATTTCTTTATTTCTGTAGACTCATACCAAGCCTTAATCATCTTCAAATATTGTAATCCAATATAATCCCCAAGAAAAGGTTTACAATAAGCATTACCTGAAGGATTAATCCCACATTCGCATTCCCCATAAAACTGCCACCCAAAGCTTTCCCCAACACAATCTTCATCACTTTTACAAGCATAAAGTAAATATCTTGGCTTAATACTTTCTATGCAAACACCTTTTCCTCCAGGCCCACCACAGTTTCCAGATTCACAAAACATAGAAAAATGGTTTTCACAATCAAAAACAAATTCTTTACGTGATAAACTATAATATTTAATGCATTGACCATGTTTTTCATAATCCCATTTATAGCATCCCATATCATTTTTACAGTCTATATCTTTATAGCATTTCTCAAACTCATATTTTTGATGTTCACATAAAAAATCATGATTACAATAAAGTCCAACATCGCATTCTGAGCTTGTTACACATGTTGAATTTCCTGATTTTCCAATACAAACCTGATTCATACAATCATCAGAAAGGCAATCTGAATCTTTAGCACATGTTTGACCTGGATATAAAGGATTATTTGAAGGCTCAGGGGAAGTAGTACATGTTGAATTTTTTGATGAAACAAAAGGACAATATTCTTTAGCTGAACATGATGATAAATAATTCGTTGATCCTTGTGAATAAAGACAAGTACCTGGGGAAAATATCATACTTGATGGCTTACATTCGTATTTAGGGCATGATAAACCTTGTGATAAAGCTAGAAAAGCAGAGATTTTTAATATCAACAGCATTGAATATATTACTAATAAAGATTATCTTATTTTTTCGAAGCTGTTTTAACTTTTTTGCTTTTACGAGTTCGTTTCTTTTTGTGGGTTTTTTCATCAGGAAGCTGCGAGTAAAACCCTGTTGCATTTTTTCTACGCTTGATACCTTGGATAAGAGCTTTATCTTTTTTTGTTTCTTTTTTCTGCCTTTTAGCTTTTTTTACTTGTTTTTTACGTGATTTTATATCGATTGCTAGCCTTTCAGGTGATAAAAAACGGAACCATTGCTGAGATGTGGTATCAAGACCTACATCAGTAAATGCATATTGCCAATTTGGCAATCCCAAATGCATAACCATAAGTCTAAAATAGTCTGTAAAAGAATTCGCTATAAAAAACCAGTCTCCGCTTAGATCTTGAAAATAAATCTGTGGCTTTGCATTATTACTTCTAAACACAAGCCCTAGTCTACCATTTAACACCTTTTTATCAATATCGAACACTTTAATATCCTCTAAACTTGTATCAACTGGGTCTTCACCTAGCCTTCGTAGTGAGTAATTACCTAATTTGAAAGTTGTGATATCTTTTAAACTATTGAAATGCATTTGACCTAAAGGTTTTGTCATCTGGTTCATTTTAATTTTCCATTGAAGTAATAGTCCATCTGATATTAATAAGAAGCTTTTCATGTCTTCAGGGAGTTTATATGGAGAATTTTCATCTTCCCATGTTTGCAATTGTGAATCTAATACACCATGCCGCTCGTTAAATTCGACTTCAGTAACCCCAGGATGGTTTTGGAGAAAGCTAATCACTTTGTCACTAATTTGTTCAAAGATTTCAAGGACACTCTGCTTATTCATAGTTTTTAAATATATGGCAACTACCTAATAAGAAGAAACTTAATAAAATCTTTATATTAAAAGGGTTATTAAATTTGTGAGTAAAAATACACTTTAAATATTATTTTTTATGCAAATCGCCTGATTAATTTTATATAATTCATAAATCTAACGAAGAAACAAATATAAATATAATATTTCTGAAACATATGAAATCCAAACCAAATATTAATTGTCCCAGCGACTAAAATTTTACTATACCCTCTTAGTAAGGATCATATTAATTTTTATTTTTATGATTAAAATTTACTTTCCAAAATATAAAAAATTATATAAAAACTAAGTGATTTCCAAGCAACACTAATGATTTACTGTATCCTTCTAAGAAACAATACAAAAAATGATTTCAATCTATTCAGAAAATTCACTTTCTAACTCTAATTCTCTTATTTTAACTTCAAAAAAAAAATCTATACAGTTAAAGTTTTATTACCTTAATTAGCATTTTAAAATAAACTAAATCAACTAAACTCTACAATAAAAAATCAAACTTATATCCTTATAACCTAAAAAAGTATCTTAATATTTTAAACACATACCTTAAACATCCTATCATTAAAACTAACTATTACCATTTATTCTTCTGGTCCGGCTGAAGACCTTGAACTTAGTTTAGCCTGTGTTAAGACAATAGTACGTTTAATCTTGAATATCCATACCAAAACCACACTAGCAAGGATAATAAGCACAACACTCACAATCGCCAATACCAAAAACGGCCAACTTCTAATCACTGATTTTTCTTCACATTTTTCAATTTCCTTAACAAACTTCGTATTATTCGCAAAAACACAATTTTCAGATTCATAATAATGAACCTCCCTTTTCCCATCTTTACATTCCCCTTTATGAACTACTAAATCATTATCAGAGCAAAATTTACAAGCATGAATAGTCGGCCATATAAACGAAATTTCACAACCATTTTCATGTGAAAAAAATGGCCATCCTTCTTTGTCATATTTATCACATAAAAACTCAATTCTTGTTGTAAATTTCTTATATTTATCACAATGGTCTCCATTCGAATACTCTAAAACAAACCCAAGATTCGTTGTATTAACTAAACTAAGCTCAGATCCAAGGTTGACTAATATTTTATTATGAGCTTCTGAGCATATATCTTCAAGTTCTAAATACTCTATTTCAGTTAAAGTTAAAGAACTCTTAGGGAAAATACCAAAAGCATAAGCATTCATATTTGAAACTTTAGCATAATTAGGCATTTTGATTTCAGAAGGGTTAGCGAAAGATACATAAAAAAGATTTTCTTTATGAAGACTAGGTCCAAAAAATGTTCCATAGCAATATTTAAGCATACGGTCTTCTTTACAATAATCTGAAGCGTTCCCTATTTTTCCTCTAAGTTTTTGAGTCTGGAAAGTTTTGTTGTTTATAGTCAAAAGATCAGGTAAAGTACAAAACTCTGAATTTTTGTCGGGAATAGTAAAAGGTGGACATTGTGAACATTTTGAAGATCCTTTAGAAAACATTCCACTAGGGCAAGGAATACATAATGTATGATTAGAATTTGAAGTAAATCCAGCTGGACAAGGTGTGCACATTTGTTGATTACCTTTAGATATCAACCCATCTTTACAAGATACACAAGCAGCAGAACCCCCATGGCGAGTTCCATGGAAAAAAATCCCTGATAAACTACAGTGTTCAGATAAAATTGATGAATGTTTACATAACCATTTTAATGTGTGGTTACCTGGGGATAAACTATGCTGACTTGATCCTAAAGCTTCATTTTGAAAAGAATCTTTAACTTGTCCATCAGCATAAACAATAAAATTAGCTTCTGAACTTTTGCTGAAAGTGTAGCTGAAATAACTCCCTTCTTCAACAAATTCAACAGTTGTCTCTAAGTAAATAGATGATCCTGGCTCATATAATGGAGAAGTTACTATAAAAGTCCCTCTAGATTCCCAACCAAAAGAACATATTGTGTTTTCAGCTGACATACACCATGTTCTAAATTGGTCTGGGATTTCTGACCAGTCATTAAAAGCTAGTATCTTTGGAGAGTATTTCCCAGCTGAACATTCTAAACATTCTTTCCCTGGATTTGAATCCACAATATAACTTCCAGTTTTACAATATTCACAATGAGTTTCATTATAAAATTCCCCAAGTGGACACCCTCCACAATCTATATCATGCATATCTGGTAAATTAATCCCATTATTATCACACATCAAAGGATAATTCCATTCATAAATCTTAGTTTTTTTCTCATCTTTACATTCTGAGAAATAATAATGATAATCTAATTCTGTGCAATTTTTCAATTTATAACAATCTAATATATTACCACTACCTGGTAAGGAAGTTGTCCCATAAGGACATTTTTTACATTCATTTTTATCAAGATAACTACCCATTTCACAATGTAAACATTGATCTGCACCTTTAGTACTTTTACCTTTGCCACAAGGTAAACATTTATAATCAGCATATTCAGTTCCTCTGATTTGAATTTCTTTAATAGCAATTTCACTTATTTTCTCTGTTACGTAGTTGATAAATGATATTTGAATATCGTGACGACCACATTCTAAAGGTATATCAACTGTAAACCAATCATAGCTTGGGTTTTTCATGTCGATATATTGCAAAAAATTGTCTACATAAATAAAAAAATCTCCTAGTCCTGAGACTTCACGTCGGTAAATCAGTTTAAGTTTTCCTGGTTTGACAAGATATGGAAAAAGATATAAATCAGTAGCATACCAATTGTTTATATCAGTTGTCCCTGAGATAAGTATTTCATCTGAACTTGCATGCCAACTTGTACAATTCGCCCCTCTTTTCCAAGATTTACCTTCGAGAACATAGCAGAAACTACTGAAATCATGACGATGGAGATTCCATGAATTTATTGTTATTCCTCCGCCTATGTTGTATGTGTTTTCTTGACAAGGTTTACAAGTTAAAGTACTTGTTGTTATGTTTATGTCTAGATGCTCACCTGCTGGGCATTGATGATCGCAAGGTAGGTTTTGGATAACCCAAGGCTTTTTTTCGTTGCAGTCTTTTGGAGTTATAAGTGCTGCTATAGTAGCTTCATGGCACTCAGAAAAGTCTACTGAGTATTCACAAGCAGCAGAAATATACCATAATAGAATAAAAACCATTATGATTGAATTTGGGAAATAGTGATTTTAAATTGGGGAAATTTCAAAAGTTATGGAAATTTCGATTGAATGTATTGTTTGGATGAAGGAAAAATAAATAATTTGATTTATGTAAATATTTGTAAAATGTAGGAAATCAATGTGAGAGATTATTTGCAAAGTATTTAAGTGATAAGTAGGATTATTAGAAGAAGAATTAAAAATAATTATATAAGATGTTGAGATTTATATATTAAGGTTTAAATAATACATTAAACTTTGGAATTAGTATATAGTTATAAAATCAAGAGTTTTTGACTTGAAATCCATTCGAAAATTCCTTTTAGTACTAAAATTAATTAAATTTTTATAAAAGTTGATATGCAAATGTGTTATAAGTCCACTTAGTTTACAAAACATATAAGTTAAAAAATCCCCAACTAAAATTCTAATCTTATAAATCCAAAAAGCCAACCTCTGTTTAAAAAAACCACATCAACTACATAAATCCAATAAATTTTCCATAAACTTTTATATCCTTACATAAACTTCTAACTAAAAATTCCTCTCATTTAATCTATTAATCTATATTAAATTCTTTCTTCTTCTACTTTGAATCCCTTCCTTTAATATCTTTGACCAATTGGAAAAAAACATTATCATAAATAATAAGCCCTCCTCTAATCTTAGGGGCATACAAAACCATAAGAAACATGCATTTGATTGCATAATAAAACGGGATAAATTGAATTAAAAACGGTATTGTTTCATCAAGTAACTTCAACAATGAGTATACAATCCAATAAGATACCCATAGTTTGCTACTAGCAAAATTAGGAATAACAATACTTCTTAAAGTCCATTTGGCTGGGAAATAAAATGTTAGTACATCACAAATAAATTTCTCATAAACTCCAATCATCATCAAAAAAAGACAGATAAATCCTATATAAATAACAATTTTACCTGGATGTGTGCCAAATTTTGTGGATATATACCTGAGGATTTTCCAATTACGGCTTGTTCTATAGATTTCGTCTATGCTTTCTGTGAATATATCCATTGTATGTAAAAATTATATAATAAAATTCCTTTTTTTTGGGATTTTAATTTTATTAGAGAAGTTTTATGTTGATTTAAGTGCCTTTTTGTATGCTTTTGATATTTTATTATAGAAATATTAGCTGGTTTTTATACTAAGCGGATAAAATTGAAGAGGATAAGAGAAATTATTGTATTATTTGAAATGATGGAGTAAAGTTTATATTTTTTTGTTTGGGTATTGTGTGTCGTAAAGAGGTTTTTGGTTTTGATTGATTTTTAGAGTTTTTATGATTAGGATTTTTATAATATAATTTCATCGCCAGGAAGTTAAATAAAAGATGTTGATATGGAAGTGTAGATTTGGCTTATAGGCTAAGGATAATGAATGTTATGATAAATAGATTATAATTTGAAAAAAAATCTATTCTAATGATATCTATGATAAAAAATTTTATTGTAATTAGTTTTAATCAAGGATAGTAAGTGTTGGAGCCAAAAAAATCTTTGATTTTTCACTGAATAAACTCTCAGAGAGCAAAAATTTTAAATTTAAGAGATATTTGCATTATTATATATGGATATAAAAATCATCAGCCTTATAAAAAATGCACAATATCAAAATCAGCTAGCAAATCAAAGTTTATTATTAAAAATCTTCCTCACTAAGACCCTATCTCTAAAAATTCTCTTTCCAGTCTTCCTAAAATTCCATAAGCATACCCTATTATCAAAATAACACCCCATCATCCTAATACACCTACTATACTTTTTCCATCTCAAACATAAAAAACATATAAAAATCACCACAAAAACATAAGAATTTTTATCCCACCCAAAAAAAAATACACAAATGCACAATATTTCATAAAAACTAATCTAAAGCTTCTAATTTAGTTAACAACAAATCACAGTACTCATCCAAATTATACAAAGAGTTTTCTAACGTACTTAATGGGTTAGCTGTATGTGTCTGAACTCTAATATTCATTAACGGTTCAGCAGGATGTGGTACACTATATCCTACGAATTCTACATCTTTGCTATATGTTTTTTACTTTTTTATAAGAAAGTATCTTAAAGCATTTCCTAGTGTATGACCTTCATTACGAAATGTAAACGTGCCTTCGGTATTGCTATCAAGAGCTACTGAGAACATGTTTGAGTCCATTTTATTATATAAATGAATAACTTGATTATGTCATTTTGGTTTTTGGAGTTAGGATGATTAATTAATATTTGATTTTTAGATTATAGGTATAAGAAATTTTTGTGGTTTTTAATAATTGTGCTGATTTTTATTAAAGTTAAAGGATTGTTATTGAAAGGAAATTAGGTTTTTATGATACTTTTTATAAGATAAATTAGTATAAAATAGATATTAAATTTAGATTAGATTTAATAATAATAATAATAGGATTTGTGTGTAATTTTACAAAGATTATATGTGATAAAAGAATGTTTTTAAAAAATATTATCAGGTCAAGAAGAAATGAGTATTATTCCAAATCAGTTCACAANATCATAGGATTTGTGTGTAATTTTACAAAGATTATATGTGATAAAGGAATGTTTTTAAAAAATATTATCAGGTCAAGAAGAAATGAGTATTATTCCAAATCAGTTCACAAGTATAATTTTGTTAAATGATATATAAATAAAAATTGTATTTAAAGTATTTATGATAGTAATTATCCATAATTTCCATATCCCTTTAAATAACTTTAAAAATCTTTTGAAAAACATATATTTCTCATCTAAAAACTTCTCAATACAAATCAAGCATTCCAATCCTAATAAAAAAGTCGCAAAATCTCATATATTCTAGCATTTATCCTATAAAAATGTCACACCCAATCTAAAGGATTATTTCATCCTAATCTCCTAGTTTTTTCTAAAAAAATTCACTCAAAAAAAAATTTCACACAAAGCAACCCCTAAAACTTGCTAAAATCCTCATCAATCTTACCCTCAAATCCAAATCCATAACTTTAAATCTTTTAATACATCAAATCCTATAATTTTCATGGGTTCATGCGCATCAGGATCAAAAATAAAACAACAAGCCCGAGCCGACCTAGCTCGTAAATTTGACAACTTTGATTTTAGAATAAACCCAACTGATAAATTCACTTTTATTGAAAGAGCCAAAAGAGAATTATCAGGTTCATATGCTCCAGATGATTTTATGTCTAAAATTTACTCAGGGTATAGAGAATTTATGATAAATTCAGCTTGCGAATTAGTTTTTAAAGAAAAAAGTAAAGACGGGAATTTTATCGCACCTTTTACCCCTGCACCATTAATAGACGAGATGTGGTGTTTGGCAATATTGTATTCAAAAAAGTATAGAGAACTTTGTAAATGCTTAGTTGGGGGGTTTATAGATAGAGTTCCTTTGAAAAATGTGAATGGGAGTAGGATGTTTAAACAGATATGGCCTGATTATGATGATAATTTATATAAACTGGATTCGAAATATATGGTTTGGATTTATAATAAGGATTTATGTGAGTTTTTGAATATAGCTTATGATAGCATAAAAAACTTGGAAAACTCGAATTTAATTGTCGTACCGAAAAAAAAAGTTAAGTTGTATGTTAAAACTCTTCATGATTTAGCTAGTGATATGTTTTCGAATATAAATTTATCTAAATCAGAGTTAACTATCCCTGAGTCTCACAAGAATTTTAATCATGAAATCAAAGAGTCTCCATGTGAAATTTACGATAAAATTTTCATTTCATTACCAAAAAAACTAATCCAACTTATTCAGAGAAAATATTGTTTAGGTAACAAAAGTAGAATATTTATAAATGAATATACAAGGTTTATGACAATGGTATATTTTTCTAAACAAGTCCTTACTCCAAGCGAAGAAGTTGATCAAGTTTGGCATACCCATCAAACCTTAACAATCGAATATAGAAAATTTTGCTTTGAAATTTATGGGAAATTTATTGATCATACCCCAACTGTTGGAGGACAAGCAGATGCATCTAAGCATTATATTTTTTACAATGAAACTATTGAGTTTTATAAATACTTATTCAAAGATACACCTCCTTTAGGTATCTGGCCTCAAGCTTGTGACAGATTCAATCCTATAAATTTTATTGGAAGTTTTTATAGTCTTTTAAGAATATTTTTAAGTATCATAAGAGTTCTTGATATGATCAAAGATGTCCGACCTGTAGATATCCAATCAGAGATTTTATCATGTTATTTCAGTTGGACAGGGAAGAATATTTTTAAGAAAAAACGTTATGTGATTAATATAAAAAGCTATACAAAACTTAGAGATGGTTTAGATAAATCGAATTATTGGTATGCTGGAGGATGTAGTATTATAAATAGAAATGGAAGTGGTTGTGGAACTGGATGTGGTGGTGGATGTGGTATAGGTATAGAATTTGAAGCTTCTGGATGTGGGGGTATTGGGTGTACTGGATGTGGAAATGATGATGATTATCATTTAAGTAGCTTTTAATAAAGTTATTATTATTTCATTGTTTTTTAATGCAACTTACAGGAAATATATACTGACTTTATAAGTTATATTGCAAAAATTATTATATTTTATTCTTAATGTTTTAATATAATTGATTTTATACAAACCATCATAGTTTTTTGTTTTTTGTTTAAGGAATTTATATCAAAAATCCACATCTCCGAATAAATCATAGGCAAGTTAAGGAATGTCTTATAGCATTCGATCTAATCTATAAATTATAATCACAATGCATTTTTTTTAAACAAAAAATTTGTAGTTCACGAATATTCCGTCAAATTTCAATAATTACTTCAAAAATTATTTATAAGTTAAAACTCACACAAGCTAAACAAACAAAAAATCATCAATTTCTTTTCTCAAGAGCCTTTATTACAAATTTCCTTAAATTTCAAGTAAATATAATAATAAATTCAAGATTTTCTATACATTATTAGTAAAATATCAATACAAACATATATTCACCTATTTTAGTATTTTACAAACATATACAATTGAATATTATATTTAGTTACAGACTAATTAAATTTTATCACAGATAATAATGGTGTTTAAAGGACTTGTTGAGTTCTTGAAAGGACCCACTGGAATCAGAACAACGCACTTTTGGGGACCTGTGCTAAACTGGGGATTTATTATAGCAGGAATTATTGACAGTAACAAACCCCCTGAAAAGATTTCATCACGCATGACAACAACTTTGATATTGTATTCAAGCATGTTCTCTAGATTTGCTTGGAGGGTCCAACCAAGAAACTATATTCTTCTAGCCTGCCATCTGACTAATGTGACAGTGCAATGCAATTTGCTCAGGATAAAATACACTTATTCAGAAAATCCTTCTAATAATTAGTTATAAACGAGAAACCTTTATAAGATTTCTGAAACACTTTATTAGTGTTTATTTATAATCATAGAAAAATGTGAGGAAAAGAGTGTATATAACTATTATTTAAAATATTTCCTGATTATTATACTCTAAAATTATAGATTATATTGAACTTTTATTAGATTTTTATGAGTTAATTATAAATTTTTAAACATAAACTAAAATTTATGCTGGATATAAATAAGAAAAGGGTTATTTTGTATTTAATACAGGAATACTAAAGGAATATTCTATTTTGTTTATATCAAAAATGATGTGAGATAAAATTATGATTTGGCGCTTTAAAAATGATTGAACAACTAGTTGTTATATATATTTCCTAAAGAAAAAATAGTATTAGCTTATATAATTATGATATCAAGAAAGCTCAAGATCATAAGAGGTGTAGAGTTTTACATAAGACTACTTCACACTAGTAATTCTGATATGAAATAATTTATTATTTAAATTCTGCTGTTAATCAAAAAACTCTTTCTATTTAAAATTTCTTAGCTGTGACCACAATCGTTCAAAAAAAAAACTTACAACATAAAATTCAGCACTTATTTTAAAACATAATTCCCTTAATCACCCAATATTTTCTTATTTTCTATATTTCACCTAAAATCTTCTAAACCCAAAGTCTATTTTTTTAATTTCCATAACAACACAATCAAAGAAACCAAAAAACTCACCCAAAAAACCAAGCCAAAACCTAAAACCCCTAAAAAAATAATAATTAATGAAAAAGACGCTTAAATTTATTTCAGCTACTGAACAAGTCGAGCCAGAAGATGAAAAATCTTATCAGGAAAAAGGAGTTTCAGAACTATCTCTAGACCTCACAAGCAACTTCTCATTAGAAGAAGAGCCTGAACACTCTCCTGTATATATTTCCCCAAGACATCAAAACAACAATTCTTTCTTAGCATCTACAGTTGAACCAAATCTACCATCAATACCCACAAGTCCTCTTCAAAATTATTCTACTCCAACAACAAGAACTGTACCATTATTTCCTCTTAATTCTCCTTCTGACTTACAAGAAAAAATATCTGCGACTACCCGGATTACAACGACTTCATATGATGAAATCAAATTTACTGAAAATGATTACAAGTGTGTTGCAGGGAAAATTTATTGTGAAAACTGTGGAGAAAATGTTTTTACACAAACATTCTGTAGGAATGTCCAAGAAGGATTGTAAAATTTATTTAGTTGGGAAAAAATTATGTGTAGTATTTGTATACATGGGATTAAGATGAATTTTCAAGAAATTGTACATGTCTGTTTAGAATGTGGTAGTGAGGTAGCGAAAATCAAAATTAAAAAAGAGTCGAGTTTTTAGATCTAATCTTTTTACTTATAAAATTTAAAAAGTTGTTTTGATTTGTGAGGTTTTTATGCTGGGTTTAAATGTTTTGGTAGAAATTGAAGTATGATGCAGTTTGGATGTTTTTGAGTTGTAGTGTTTGGGAGATATACATATTAGTTTGGTTTTATTTTGGAAAAAATGTGTGGGAAATTTTGTGAGAGGGTAACTTGGAGAAAATTGTATTAATATTGGGGTTTTTTTTTTAATAGGTTTTGTTTTAATGTTGAGAGGATTTTTTTTGAGTTATGATTGTGAGAAAAAAAAATATTATAGTTTTTTTATGTTTTTTTTTGGTGGTCTTCGATTTTGGTCTGGCTGTTTTTCATTTGTTTTACTAAAGATTTGATAAGGGTATTATTTTTATGGATTTTCTCTATTATTGAATGAACTGTTTTTAAAAGATAATTTTATGATGTTCCTGAAATGAAGTTGAGGTGATATATTTTCTCAATAAGCACTAATGAGTTTTGGATCTCTAGATAGACTTTGATAATTATAATGATAAAGCAATTATTGAATATTTTAGGGATTTGGTAATCATTATTTAAGACCTGACGAAAAAAAATAGCTAAGATTTATATTGAAATATGGAACTTTACAAGCATCTGAGTATAATCCACCTCAGCTAAAATTTATTAATTTAAACATCGAAATTTAAAAACTGCGAACATCCGCTTCCATTGTTTGAAAGCAAAAGTGAAAGTTTGCTCCCACCGCTGCTTGATTTTTTAATGAGAGGAAGTGGTGACAAAAGTTCTTCACTAAATTGAGCAAGAGTAGGCAATGCCTCATTATTTTTAGCTGTTTCTTCAGTAAGCCCTTTGATTTTAGGTAAAATAATCTTATTTTCATTTTTCTTCTTTGGCAGAGTATAAGGTAAGTATTGTAATATTATTTCATCCACATAAAAACTGTAGTTAATAGGATTGAATTTAATTTTTCTAAGTTTTTTATACTGTCTTGCGATGTCTTTTGTGGTGATTTCAAGCAAATTTTTACCTAAGGTCCAAATATCATATTTTTCCCTAAATCCGTCTTCTTTTTCAGTATATTTCCCAAGTAAATACTCGATATTATCCCCTAAGAATTCTCTTGTCATTAAAGCTGAACAGGTTAGTCCTAGTCTAATATCAAAATGCCTATCGTTCCATACATACTTTTCTATTAAAATACTCCAAAATGCTACTTGTACTTCATTTAATGCTATTTCTTGATATATTTGCATTATCAAATGACGTAATTGCTGCCTTTTATATTCGTAAGGTATTGATTTCGAGTTAATTACCACATCAATCATTTTGATTGAATTCTGACTTGGTCCATAACATAAAAAGTCGTAGTTTTCTTTTAAAAAAGTATCGAATTCAGGAGTTTGCGATAAGAAACTATCTTTTTGAACTTCAGCTACAGGTGGAATAAACTCCATTTTTTGAATTATTTCTTATTTTTTCGCCTATGTATAAAAACTTAGAAGAAATTAATGAATGATAAGAGTTGTTGATGAGGAATTTTATGTAATTTATAGGTTTTTTAATTTTTGTAAACCTTTTAATGATGAGTTTTTATCGTAAAAGTAAGATTTTTATTGTTTTTTTGGATTTTTTGTATATATAATTATGTTTAAATTTTATATTTAAAGTCTAAGGATATTAAATTCTTGAAGGTAAGTTGTATGAAAATTGTATTTTGGGATTAGAAGAGGTTTTGTGTAAAGAAAAATAAAGTTTATAGCTTTTATTAGGATTTATAAATAGTTTAGGTAGGTTTGATTTGATTGGTGAAAAACTAATTAATGTTAGTGCTTAGTATAAATGATTTTTACGCTTAGATTATGAAAGAGGCTTTTCATTGTATATTCTGATAAGAGTATCTACTTGTATTAAATAAACTATTTTGCATTATAATATAATATTAATCAGAAGTTTAAAGTTTAAAGTAGGTGATAGTTAAGGTGACATGGTTTAAACCTTGTCCGATCTGGGTTTGTTTGTCCTACAATCTCTTTCTTTGGGTAAATTCGGTATGTTAAACCACTCGTTGTCGCTGGCTATGTGACTCTTTACTGAGGAGGTTTTTACTTTTTTTTAATCAGAACCCAGCATGATTCTTATTTTTAATCATATAATATTTTATACATACCCTACCTACATCCACAACAATTCTATAAAAATTCTCCAAATCACCAAAATATCAATAAAATACCATATAATCTTTCACTAACAAAATTATAAAACCCACAAAAAAAGCTAGCATAATCTAACATTCAAAATCCTACCTGAATTTTTCATAATCTTCTATCCCAATTTTTTTTCTCATCATAACCCAAAAACTATCATCTCCAAAAAAAAAATCATAAAATTTCCATCATAATACCTAAAAGTCTAAAATATCATAAAAATGCAAGCACTCCTCGAAAATGCAGACTACAACACAAACGAAAAAGTAAAACTTCTCAGTGAAGTCCACCGCTTTCATCTCGAAGGTCATTCAGAGCCAATATCAATAATTACTCAAAACTCAGACTTATCTCTTATTGCCACAGGATCATCAGATCGAACCATACGTATCTGGAACAGTCTTTCCAAAATACAAGAAACAATTTTCACTTCTCATCAAGGAGGTATAATGTGTTTATCATTTTCATCAGATAGCCTATACATAATTTCAGGTTCTTCAGATAAAACAGTTCGTGTTTGGAATCTAAAATCCAGATCTCTCGAAGTAATATTTGAAGGTCATTCAACAATAGTCTGGAGACTTGTCGTTACAACAGATACAAAATACATAGCCTCAGGTTCAATAGAGAAAAAAATCTTCATTTGGAACTTCCACAAACGAGTCAAAGCAGCTGAATTACTTGGGCATAATTCAGGAATCACATCACTTATCCTAACAAAAGATAACAAAAATCTTATATCAGGTTCATTTGATAATACTATTATTATATGGAATCTCTTACATATGACAAAATCATTTCAATTATCAGGACATAAAAATTATGTTATTGACTTAAAATTATCCCCAAAAGGAGAATTTCTTTTTTCAGGATCTCAAGACCATACAATCCGTGTTTGGGATTTTTATAACAACACTCAGATTAGACTTTTAAGAGGACATTCAGATAAAGTTTATTGTATAAATACAAGTAATGATGGGAATTTTTTACTTTCAGGCTCTGCTGATAAGTCAGTTATAATATGGGCTTTATTGACTATGACTATAGATTCAAGATTTGAAGGACATAATTCACATGTTTTTAAAGTTGAAATGACTGATGATTATAAATATGTTGTATCTTGTGCTGCGGATAGTGTTAAAGTGTGGAATTTCGCTGAGAAAAAATTAGAGAGTTCATTTGAACAGCCGAGAAAAGAAATAAAATGCGCTGTGGTTTATGAGAAAAATATTGTTGCTGGGCTTAGCGACCATAGTATTAGGGTTTGGGATATGGAAAATAAAAATGAGATTGTTTTTGATGGACATATTGAGATGATTAAATGCATGTTTTATGAGAAAAATTCTAATTTTCTTGCTACAGGAGCACAGGATAGCTCGATTAGGGTTTGGGATATTAGGGAGAAAAAACAAAAGTTGTTTTTTCAAGGACATAAAAGGGAAATTATCAGTGTGGTTGCAAGTAAAAGTAAGAAATATTGGATTAGTTCAGCATATGATTTTACTTTTAGAGTGTGGAAAAGTGAAAAAAATCTTGTGGTTTGATTGTAATTTTATAATGAGATTATTTTAAGAATGAATAATAAAATGAAAGCTGTCCTTATAATTTTCCTATCGTTTGCATATGCTAAAGCAATTTATGATACTCAAGTTGGTAGCTCATGCAAAAGTACAGGAGAGTTTTTTATAACAAGTTTTAATGTAAACCCATGGCCACCAACACAAGGAGGGAATTCAAGTGCTGTAATCACTGGGATAATAAGACAAACACTTAGTATTAGCCAAATACAACTTGTAATTTGTGATAAGGATCAGAATTGTGACTGGTATTGGCAAATGATATTTAAATCATATAATGTTGGTCAGGTTGTAACTTTTAATACAGTTTTCTTTTGGCCTAATACTCCTGGAGCATATGAGGCGTTTTTTAATGTAAATGCAGATGATAAGCTACTTACAGTGGAGGGCTGTTGGATGTTTAGTTTTAGCTATTAATATTTTGGCTAGGATAAAATTTTAGCATTTTATATAATTTGAAGAAGTATACAAAAATGAAAATGTATAATGGGTGGAGAGGGTGCTAGGAGATATGATAGACTAAATTTTATATATTAAATAATATAGGGAAATGTAGTACACATAATCTAAGAATCTTTTTTTTGATGTATTTGAGATAATAATATGCATAATTTTTTTGTGGATTACAAGATTTGTATAGATGTGGGATATCCCATATAAAATTATTCAGAGCTAAGAATTCAGTTTATTTGCTATTTATTCTATCAAAGCATAACTATACAATAGAATCATTACAGTCATAAACTAACAACTACTCCTAAATTATAAATACGATATAAATCAACCAAGATACATTCATAAAATCATCCTACAGTCTATCTCTAAAATATTATCAAATTCTCTAATACCCTTCCTCCTATCTCATATCTTAATCTATCAAAAATATCCTATACAAACTACACAAATTTACCATATAACCCAAATACAAGCATCTAATTTTTTTTCAATACCATCCTACAATCCTCATCCTTTCCCTAATTATTCCTAAAATCTCTACTTCTACCATTTCTCACAAAAACATAAAAAATTGGCTTTCTTATAATCTAAAAAAAAAGCAAAAATGGACACTGAAAGTAGCCTTGAAGACACTTCAACAATCGAAAACACTTCTCCTAAAAGCGGGAAAAACTGTAAAATCTGCCACCAAAGCCTTCATTCTCCAGATGACAACTCAAGTTCTTGTCTAATCTGCAGTCAAAATGTATGTGAATCTTGTTCAACATTACGAGATAACAGTCGTAAAAGGCAATGCAATAAATGTGTTAAATTCTTAAATTTCCTCCCAGTAAATCTTATAAAAGACCTTTCATCTGAGCTACTAACAAATTCAGAACTTCTGAAAAAACACGAAAACATTCAAAAAGAAATACAACAAAATAAGCAGAAACTTCATGACATGGATGAAGAAGCAAAAAAAATCCCTGAAAAAAAAATCATTATCGACACTTTAAAAGTTGAACTGGCTGAAAATATTAAAAAAATCCATGAAATCACAATTGAAATCAAAACTTTGACTAATGAAAACACAGAACTTGAGTGTTTTATAAATGAAAAAGAAGAAAAAATAGGGAAATTGACTCAAGAGTTGGAAAAAATTAAATCTGAAGTCCAGGAGTGTAAGAAAAACTCAAATTTTATCCCACCAGACTGTGGAGAAGTTTATAGAGAGAATGAAGAGTTGAAAGCAAGATTAAAAGAGATAGAAAAGGAGCATATGACTTATACTCAACAAATGATTGAAGCTTTAGAGTTACTTAAAGTACAGCTTTATAGAGAAAAAACTGAGAATTCTGAACTGAAGATGATTGTGGAAAGTTCACATGGGGATGAAACTTTTGAAGCTTTGGAAGTGGAAAAGGCTAAAGCTAGAGAACTTCAGGAAGAACTTAAAATAGCCAAAAGGCAGTTGGAACTTATGAGAGGGAGTAGGATTGAGGATAAGGAACTTGAAGAACTTGATAAGGATAATATTGATGACCCGTCTGGAAAACCTTGCAAGTGCTTAATATATTAAAAAAAATAGAATTTTTCTTGATTGGATAATTTTAGATTTGATATGATTTTGTTGATATTTTATTAGATGGGAATAGGTATGAAAATAGTTTATGTTATAAGATGATAATGATATGATATTATTAGTAATAAAGATTTGTGAATGTGTTTATAGATTAGCTTTAATAAGTATTATAAGTTATGATAAGATAATATAAAATATGTATTTTAATAGTAGGGATTAAAAAGATCATAAAGTTTAGAAAATCAAATAAGTTTATGTTTTGGGGATTGCTCTGCATATGCATCGATTTTTTAAATATATAGAACCTGGAGATATAGGCTAAAAATATAATAAATATAAGCTGCAGTATAGCTTACATTGAAAGACTTTTTATATCTAGATATTAATATATTCAATATAGTTTGGGGCATCCTCTATGACATAAGCTATTTGTGGAATTCTTACTTTTTGTTTTTATTTTCACTAATTGTTAGATTCCCTGAAAATATAAAATAAACTAATAACAGTATCACAAACATCAAAAATATAATAAATATAAGCTAACTATAAAGAGTTTTTTATATATAAAAACTGAATCGCATAGTAAAAATCTATTACCTGCTTATTCATAAAAGTTCCCATCAGATAACCAAGCTAAAAACCCCACCTCACATATTAAATCAATATAAAAACTCCTATCATAAACTATTAAAACTTACAAAATAAACAACTAAACATCTTCTAAAAAAAATAATTTCCCATAAATCATTCAAAATAAACTATAAATCTATTAATTCCTAAATCATAAAACTTACAAAGCAGTCCCACGTTCAAGATTATTTTTGATCTCCGACGCATACTCCTTAAAGTTCCTCTGAAGCTTAGAATTATAAACCCTATTCCTCTCATTGATAAAGCTAGCATCCATATCTTCATAAAATGGTCTCCTTCTACTGAATTTCTTCCTTTTTTCAACTTCCTGTTCCAGTTCTTCAGCCATTTTATCAACTTTTTCTTGAGGTGGTTCATAAACAACAATTCCTTTATCCTTATTCTGTATTTCAACTTGTTCCTTATCAATCTCAACTTTATTAACTCTTCTTTTATATCCTCTCATCAAAGCATCAGTATTAAAAATATCCCATCCATAAGAAGATCTTTTTTCTTTTTTCTTTTTTTTATTCTCAACATTCCCAACATGCGCTATATTATCCATCAAATACGCTTTTTCTTTACTCAGTCCAAGTTTTTCAAGGTCTTCACTATATTTTTTATCTTTTTCAATCCACTCTTTTTTCTTTTGTTTTTTTTCCCATTGCGGGTCTAGATTCCTTTCTCTTTCATCAGCCGCTGCTTTTTCGTTGTTTTTTATAGCCAATTTCAAACTTGCCTTTATTTTCGCTAGTCTTTCAGCTAAAACCCCTTGTGTTCCTGTGACTATTTCTTCATTTTCTTCTTCTTCAATTTCTTCATTATTTTCTTCTTCTATACAAGTTTCTTTTATATTCAAAGACTCAATTGGTTTTTTGGTTTGAATCATTTCATAATACTCTTTTAAATGTTCTTCTTTTTTCTGAGCTTTACGTTCTTCATATGCTCTATAGATATTTATTTGATCTCTAAACTCTTCGAATTTTATATGGTCTCTTCCATCATCTACTTGTCCACAATTAAAAACTTTTATAGGAAATTTCGGTTTGTGCATTTCATCAGTAGGAGTTTTTTCGATTGATTTTAAAACATTTATGCCTTCGATAACCTGACCGAAAACTACACATTTGTCATCTAGTTCACTACATTCACCTAAAGTTATGATAAACCCACTAGAGTTTGTATTTGGCCCTTTACTATATGTTGAAACTAGGCCAATTCCTGAATGTCTTCTATCGAAATTTTCATCAACAAAAGTCTTCCCATAAATCGAGTCTCCGTCTTTGCCTGTGTTTGATATGATATCCCCACCTATAATATACTTATTAGGTATAAGTTTGAATATTAAAGAATCCTGATACGATAAACTGTGACCTTGTGAGCCTTTACCATAATCCCCAGCACATAAACCTCTAAAATTTTCCGCTGTAAATGGTGTCAAATCCTCAAACAACTCAATCAACAACCTTCCTGCAGCTTTGTTTCCTACCATAAGATCTAAAAACACCCTAGCATTTTTCTTCATTTATCTGATAGATATAAATGAATAAATACCAAGATATTGAAATTAGAAATACAGTCTCACATATGGTCCTTCCACCACTCCATACCGCAAAAAACTCTTATATTTCCTTATTTCAAAAAGAAGACTTAGGCTTTGTAACACCAAAATCAAAACTTACAATCAAAGACTTCCATAAAATAAGCGAACTTTCTGTTGAAGAAAATTCTAAATTCCAACCAAAAAGTGATAGAATTTTATATTCAAACACCTCAGAAAAACGTGACGTTTCAGAGTTTTTTCTTGGTGCACCTAATTTTGATGGACTTATACAAAGTTTGGATAGGATTTCGAAAAAAAACTCAGAAATCAGAGAAAAAGAACTTAAAGAAGGAGAAAGTTCATCAATGTCATTAAAAAAAGATTCTTATTTATTCTTTAAAGTACGTGTTAAAGATAAAAAACCCCCACTTAAAGTGTCGATTAAAAGAAGTGTTGGGATAATAAAAGTATTTGTTTCAAAAAAACGTCTAGCAAGTGATGAGTTTCATGATTATGTGTTTTCTATAGACACATTTGAAGTTGGTGATAAAAATACTATTTTTTCAATAGATTACATTTATTTATCAGCTTTTGGAGTAACAGATTCAGAATTTACTGCTTATTTGAAATTTGGTAAAATTAAACATACTTTAATAGAAAGTAGAAGCATGCAAAAAATGGTAACAATTGAAGAATATGATAACCATACACAAAAAGAAGACTTCAGGGCAAAGCTCAATAAAAGAGTTGAATCTATAATGAAAATTAGAAAAATGAAATTGATGCAACTAGCAAAATCTAAGAATTTTATTAAAATGAACAAAAATTCTAGTCAATCGATTATAAGCAAAGATACAATTAAATGGGAAGAAAGAAAGGAAATTGTGTTTCAGCGAAAAAACCAGAATTTTGCTGATAAACTCCAACGTGCTAAGGATTTAATTAATAAAAAAATATTAAAGCAAGAATTTGAACTACTAAAAAATGAAGAAGAAAAAAAACGTCAAAATTCACTTTGTTTCCAGAAAGCTTGGATTTCTATTGTAAGCTTTTGGAGAAGCTATGAATGTTTGAAAAAAAAATTCAAAGAGGCTAAAGAGAAAAAAATGCTTAATATAAAAACTTCACTTGCTGCAAGGGTGATACAAAAAAAATTTAAAATGTTTTCTAAAAATCTGCCACAAAAAGATCAGATTTTACTAAGAGCTAGAAATTGTTTAATATATTTCCATAACAATAAATTCAAAATTGAAGAACGGATGATTAAAAAAGATCTTTTGGAAGTGATAAAAACTTCTAATTTTTATATGCAGGTTTATAGAAAATTTAGAGGTTATATTATTAAAGTATCTTTGATTCAGAGGAAATTGAAAATGTTTGTGATAAAGATAAAGAGAAGAAAAAATGAGATAGTTAAAGCTTGGAATAAAGTATTGTCTAAGCTTATTATGGAAAATACCTCATCAAAAACTAATAGTAAGTATGCAAAAGTTACATCTCATATGAGAGATCCGATTATCAGTAGGTATTATATGAGTAAATCAAGGGAATTTTTGAAAAAAATAAGACTGTTTTTGACATCGTATAAACTTATTAAAAAAACTGGTGTGAAAATGCACGCAAAAATAATTCCTCCAGAATTCGAATATATGCCAACTGATAATGAATTGAAAAAATTAATAGAAAGCGCTATGGTTTCTAAAAATTAAATAGCTATAGGCATTAAGAGGTAAAAAAAAATATTTCAGATGATACTAGGTTTTTGTTGTAGTAAATATTGTAAATCATGTTTTTGTATATAATTAGAATATAGTGCAAGCATTATTTTTAAGAAAAAATCAAAGTATGAATATAAAATGATATGCTAGTTTTATCAATAAGGTTTCTAAATTTTAAATACATGTTGAGTTTTATTTGTTAAAAAAAATAAATGATGCTATAATTAACAACTCAAACTGATAAGAGTAGTAAGTCAAAAGTTTATCTAGCATTAAAAAATACACAAAAAATTACTTACTTTATCAAATCTTTTCAAAATTTTCCCTTATAAAAAAATCTTTATTTTTTCGCATTTCCCCAATTAAATTCATTCAAAACTTAAAACTCCACATCAACTAGCATAAAAAAATCCATATAATAATCCATATAAACTAAAAAATCCTATAATCATACCTTAAAATCCAATAAACTATATTTTTCTAATTACCGATATTATTTATAAAAGTTTATACTATTAAACATAATAAATATGCAAATGGAACTTGACTTAGAAGAATGGAATGAAGAAAAGCATAAAACTGAAGAACTAGAGAAATTAGTTCGTGATCTCACAGCTTTAAGATCAATTTCTTTAGACCTTGAAGAAATGGTCGGTGAACAAGGACAAGATCTTGAAAAAATCGATGAACATCAAGATAATACAGTTAAAGAAACATTAGAAACTGGGAAAATATTAAAAGAAGCTGCTATAATACAAAGTAAAGGATGGAAATCAAAACTTGGTATAAAATTAGGAGCAATAGGAGCTGCAATAGGATTGGTAGTTGGACCAGTAGGAGCTGCTATTGGAGGTGGTATTGGGGCAATAGGTGGCGCTGTATTGGGTAAAAAATTAGAGAAAAAACAGAAGAAAAATCTCGATAAAATAGAATTTAACTAATTTTTTTGTTAATGATTTTTGATATATAGATGATAATAAGTTAAATAATTATAAGATACTTTATTGATATTAAAAAGATAATAGAATTTGAATTGTTTAAATTGATTATAAGCATGGAGTTTTAAAAATTTGTGTTGGTTGGGTTTGATGATTGATAGCTGATTTTGTTGTGATTTTAGGTTCATACATCATAATCACCTTTACTACTGCAAAATATAGAAAAATGTCTACTAATTTTTATAGATTTTCTATATTAATAACATCTCTTGTTTTCTTCTATTTAATTCTCGCTTTTTAATATTACATTCATTATTTATTAATAGAAAATTATCTAGCTATACTAATACTTTGCAAAAGCATAATCCAGTAAATCAGATTCTTTTTCTCTTAAACTCTTTACAAGTAACCCATCTTCAGTACTCCACACACAAATCATATTTCCAAAACTTATACAAAACATCCCATTTCTTGTAAACATAATATTTTTTATACCTTCTTGAACCTCTAAAATTCTAGGAAATATATCTCGATCTGTCACTTCTAATAATAAAAACTTACTAGAATTATTCAAAGCTATGAATTTATTATTGAAAGAGACAGCAAAATTATCGAAACTATAATCTGACAGTGGATAAGAATATTTAATTTGTTTAGTTTTTTTATCAATAATACAGATTCCTAAATCAATAAATTGGACATAATACAGTGTATCAAGTTCAATATGAGATTTATAATTTATCTCAAATATGCTGTGTTGCATATAATGTGATTTGCGAGCATTGTAGAGTGTTAAGTTAGAATTGTCATCTCTGAATAATTTTGGATTACTTTTTAATGATCTTAGAACACAGTTATAGATTGTATCTGTTAAAACATAATTATCAGTTTCAAGTTTTTTTATTTTGTTTTCATCTTCCTGTTTGGCTCTTTGAAGAGTATTGTATTCTGAATTTAGATGAATATATTGTTCTTCTTTCTTCTTTAAGCGATCTACTTCATCATGAGCATTTTTGATATTTTTTTGCAACAACTCGAATACCTTCAGGCTTTCATTTTCTGAATACAAATAATCTTTATTTAATTTTTCAATTTGCTCGTTTTTTAAATTAATTTGCTCTTTATAACTTGCTATTAAACTAGCTTGGCCAGCATATAGTTCCTGATCGCTTTTATATTTAGCCATTACACTTTGCAAGTTATTTTTAATTTTTTGCTCATTTTCTTTATGTTTATTCAGAGAAACTTCAAGCAAGGCATTAGCAACTGTTAAACTCTCAATATCTTTAATCATGCTATCTTGACTTTTACTCAAAGTTTCAATATTTATCTCTAAATTATGTATCTTCTCTTGCAAAGCTTCAATTTCTCGTTCTCTAGTTTTCTTGCTAGTCTCCAACAAATCCTTATAGCAAACTTTACTCTCTTCATACTCTTTTTTCAAAATTTCTTTACTTCTAATCAATTCATTTACCTCATTCCTAAGTCTCGAATTAATCTCATTCAAAGTTTCAATATCTACTTTTAAATTCTCATAATCCAAAACTAAAGTTTTATTTTCTACCTGACAAGTAGATGTTCTAACCAAATTACTCTCAGTATCAAAAGTATCAATATCAATTAAACATGGATATAATGATTTTGTTGAAGAAATTGAGTTTGATATACTAATATTTTCTTTAGAAATCTTTTCGGTTTCATAATTTGATGTTTCTAATTCTAATGGAGGTTCTTTTATAGTGATATTAGTTGGATTAGTAATAATTTTAGAACTTTTCAATTCTTTAGGTAAAGATTTTTCTAGAAACAACATGCTAGTCTTTAGAGTATTAATCTCTTGTTCTAAGATAACTTTTTCTGCTTTAGCTTCTTTGGTGAAATACTGATGCTCGCTTATTGTATTCGCTACAATTTCTTTGCGTCTATTTTTTTCGATTTTAATCTCGTTATCTTTTTCTTCTATTGTTTTATGTAAATTATCAATTGACTTTTTTAAATATTGATATTGAAGGGTTATTGATAATAAACTCGACCCAAGTTCTTGGTTTTTTTTATCCATTTCACTTGATTTTTGCTCTGCGAGTTTTATTTCTTCTAATAAAGATCCGGTGTTTTGTTTTAGTATAGCAATTTCTTGAGATTTAGAATATATTTTCTCTTTTAGTGATGATATTTGTTCTTCTGCTTCTCTGTTAGTTTTTACAAGGTCTTTGTATTTTGATTCATATTCGAGTAGTTGCTCATTAAGATTTGAATTGCTTGATATGTAATATTTAATGCTTTCTGTTAAATCATTTATTTCCTCAACTTTATTAAACTTTTCTTGTTCCAGTTGAGTATTTAGCATATCAATTTCAAAGTTTTTTTCATTAAGTCTCTTAGATAGATTCTCTATTTGTTGTGATTTTTCATAGCATTTTCTATCAAGTTCAGCTATTTTCTTGTCTTTTTCTGGATCTTCAAGTTTAGGAACCTGAACGAATCCAAACTTTTTATCAAAGTCCTTATTAAACTCAAAATCCTCTAATAAAAAGTCAGTATTTTTACCTTCTTTTTCAATTTGGCAAAGAAAACTGTTCATTTCTTCATCAGATGCTTCAAAAGAATCAACATAAAATTTTTCTAAATATTCCTTGGCTCGAGATATTTTCCCTAAAAACCCTTCAAAGCTCTCAAAAGAATCAACATAAAATTTTTCTAAATATTCCTTGGCTCGAGATATTTTCCCTAAAAACCCTTCAAAGCTCGCAACACATTCTAAAGATGCTTCTGTCAAATTTTCACATGTTTTTCCTAGAGATTCTATTATTGATTGATGTTTTAGCTCACCAATATCTTGTAATTTTACTAAGAAATCCAATGATTTCTTAATTTCATTTTGAGAATTCGCAAATAATAGTCTTTTTGTATGAGTACTAAGATCTTCAGAATGTGATGAATAATGAGCTGGGCAAAGTGCTAAATTACTACAGGATATGCATAAATAAACAGCGTTTTCTGTACATCCTTCCCCGTATAAGCAAATAGAATCCATATGTGATATTTTATTTAGTCGACATATATATTAAATACAATTGTATGATATGACTTGCTATAGGTTTGATAAGATGTGTTAAAATATTTATTTGTTTGGATATTAATAAAGTTATGCTATGATTATTGATGATATCTGCGGAAAGACGAAAGGATTTTATATTGTGGATTTTGTAAAATTATTTTTTGCGATGGTTTTGTTATGCTTTGCTTATTAGATTAGTAATATAGGGAAATATTAAGTTTGCAAAATTTCTTCGATAAGAGGCATCAGGGAGCGGCGAAATAATATTTTTGATCTAAAAAGTTAGCTGAAGAAAATGATAATTATAAAAAATTGCATTGAATATGATATAATTTTTTTCCTATTCCAAACAGATAAGCTCCTACTTTATATTATTAATCAAATTTCCAATAACACAAAATGAAGAAACATATGAAGAAATATATTTTATATCCATTATGCATTTAATAGATTAGTATTAGTATTAGTTAGGAATTATCGCTTGACTATTGTCCAGCCCTTGTTAGCATAAAATGAAGAAACATATGAAGAAATATATTTTATATCCATTATGCATTTAATAGATAATTATAGTTAAATATTATATTTTTACCCCACAGCATCTTATAATCAGATAAATTTCATAAAACCTTTCCATTTTTAAGACCCTCTATTCTAGAATTTCAAAATACTCAAATCAAAATTCTTGCAAACACTTTCCCCTTCAGAATCACTTTATTCATTTTTACTAATATTTTAATATCAAAAACTTATATTATTTAATAAATCCTATAAAAACAGCTATCAAAAGTGAATTTTATTAGCTACTACAATATCAGCATTAGATATATATTTAAAGTTATAAAAGATGCTTATCTTTGTAATTATTTATATTTCATTGGGTCATCAAACAATTAACTTAGAACAATTCAACCTGACAACAGTTAACCAAATTATCAGAATTACTTCTAATGAATCAAAATCATTTTTAATCGGGAAATTCGGTCAGTTTCCGATTTTCGAATACTTACCAAAACAAAAATCATGGATGAGTAATTGTGAAATATGTGATGTTGAAAATTGGGCTTCAGGTAAGTCTGATATATTGATATTCCCTTATAATAATACTTTGAATGAAGAATTATTTATTTCAATGTTCACAACTGAAGATATAAATAAAAATAAAGAAGATTTAAGATTGAGACTAGAATATCATAGTCTACCTTATTGTCCAAATAAATGCTCGGATAATGGAATTTGTACGGCTTCAGGATGTCATTGTAATAAATGGTTTACAGGGTATGATTGTTCAATTGAAATCGATACTTTTAAACTTGATTCTTGGAAGTATGATGTCATATCACCTTATTCATGGAAATTTTATGTGACGGTATTGAAAGAACATATAAACTATATTCATATCGAATTTGATGAAAGTAGAGTACCTTCAAATCTACAAGTTTACCTGAATCCTTCTAACTCATACAATTCAATGCCTTCCATGATCCATTACCGAGAAAAAATATTATTCCCAAGAAGTAATAAAATCCTCACAAGATACTATATAAAAGAAAAATACCTTCTATGGAGTTTATTCTGCTCACAAAACATCCCATGTTCCTATTCAGTAAATCTTGAATTTAAACAGCATAACAAAAAAGCTCTTATCCTAATATCAATACTAAGTACTTTTTCAGTTTTTTTCTGTATTTTCTCATCACTTGGACTAATTTTCTTAGTCCGAAAGTGTAATTCCAAATATCAAATTATAGAAAATTCTGATAGAATAATTTCTCTACGTGACATGAACATATTTTTCCCTAAACGCAAGAGAATTTTATTAAATCAAGAAAAAGATCAATGTTGTATTTGCTTACAAGAAATAGGTAATGTAGATGTTCGTATTCTAGGATGTTTTCATGCTTTTCATTCTGAATGTATTGACATGTGGACTAAAACAAGTTATTCTTGTCCAGTTTGTAAGAGAGTTATGATATTTTCGAGGGCTTTTCATATGGTTGTGAAATAAAAAATCAGATCTGATTATTAGTTAAGAGTTAAGTTTAGATATAAGGTTTATTTTCTTATTTGTGTATATTTTAATTGAAGAAAATAAGTTAGATAAAAACTGTTATTTAAGGGTTTTATGGGTAAAATGAAGATTAAAACTGTTTTTATTTTTGTTGGAATATTTAATTGATTTAGTTATCCTATATAATAGTTTGTTTTCAATGATAAAGTTTTATTGTTTTGATTTAGGATAAGACTAGTTTAGAGTAGTTTTTTTAGTGAAAGTAGTTTATTAATTGAATTGATCATAATAAATGGATCAGCAATCAAAGTCTTCGACTGCTTTTTCTTCACCTCAAATGGGAAAAAGGCTTAGTAAAATCATAAATGATAGTCCATACATTAGAGAATTTGAGCAAATGATTCGTAACTCTTCAGGGAAAATTGACATTTACGAATTCTTTTCAGGTCTTTCAAAAAAGGTCGAAATAAATTTGCCTGAAACTCTTTTAAAATTACCTCAAGTCGAGCCTGTATACATGTTATCAGCCAAAGGCCATATAGAAGTTAAGCGTAAAAAGTAAAAAATATTCAGCTGTATCTCTGAATTTTTCATAAAAAACACTAGCTCAGATGGATACCCACAGTTTATTCATATATCAGAGGAGGGGATAAATATTTCGTATAATACGAAAGAAGCACTTAGATCATGGAGTTCTTGTAAAGCTCAAAAGCATATGATGCAGAAATTTATCATACCTCCAAGTAAGATACCTACAAAAGTTAGAGTTCATTGGAAGTCAAAAGCACCTATTAGATTTTTCCAAGTTAAAAACAGTTCAATGATACCAAAGGGTAATATTAAAAGATATAGTATAAGTGAGAAAAAACCTTCAAAATATATGCATAATCTTCGGGAATTCCCTTATGCGGGCCAAATTTTCAAAACATCTTTTAATAGTTTCCTACCAGAAAAAAGTAGTATTTATGATATTCGAAAACGAGCTACTAAGATATCAATGATAGGAGAGTACCAAAAAATTTTGTATACAACAAAATTCTCATCTGAGACAGGGACAATTCAGGAAATAGAAAAAAACGAGCAAGTTAATAAAATGATTGAAGAGTTTATTAGAGTTTTTAATGAACAAAACCAGAAACATGATAAAAGAGTTTTAAGTGAAATATTATTGGATTTTATTCAAGATCAAGATGAAAAGTGGTATCTCTTCAAGTGTAAGGCTTATACTATTGATTATTTACCTACAAAAGTTGTATTAAATCCCCTAATGTCACCAGAACTCTTTAAAAAAAGTATTATAACAACTGATTTTGTTAAAGACTTCTATAACAGCATAAAAAACAGACCATATATAAACAAAGCAGGAATGCTTACTCCTGAGAATCTTCAACAAAGACTTAAAAAAATTGAATCAAAAAGTATTGATTTTCACTTTAAAGGACCTTTTATAGATATTAAAGATATCAAAGAGTCTAATATCGATCATTACAAAAAAAATAAGCCTGATTTTATTTATGCATCTTCTTCTAGAGTAACACCTTCGTTGGGCTTCATAGATCACATAGTACAAAGATATGATGAATATAGACAAAACACTAAATCAAGTTTAAAATAATTAGTTTTGTTAAAGTAGAAAAACTAAACTTATACAAAATAAATGAAAACTAATCAAATCATATAAACATTTATACTATAAACGATTTGCTGACTTTTTCTTCATGTTCTGGAGATCAAATACAACTTTCTGTTGCAAGTTCTGAGTATTTTGTAGTCTTTTTATCAATTCTAATTCCATTTGCTCCATTTCTGAAACTCTATTTTCAAGTTTGCTTTTAGTATTAAGCTCATCATTTATTCTCTTAATATAATCATTTTTAGCTTGAGCCTCTTTGAGTTCTTTAAGTTTTTTTATCTTAATAGATTGTTTTATATGTTCTACCTTTACACTAGATGATCGTTCTTTATTTTTTTTAGTTATCTCATCCAACATTTGATATTTTTGTTGCATGTTTTGTTCTCTCATATTACGAATATCCACATAAGCTTGTTTTTTCACATGTTCAACCGATTTTAATGAATACTGCTTATTTTTTGATATCTCAAACTTCAAATCTTGTATACGTTTTTGTTTCAACTCACGCTGGCGCTCAAAAGATTTCTGCAATTCGTTTCTGAGTTTATTTTTTTCTTCAGACCTCTTCTGAGCCATTTCAAGTATAGTTTTTTTCTTCTTTGCCTCTTCGATTTGTTTCCAAGTTTTTTCTTCTTCAAGTTGTAAAAGCTTTATACGATTACTTAATAAGGTAACATCTTGCTCACATTGTCTTCTTTCTTTTTTTACATCAGACAATGTTTTTTGTGCATGTGTAGAAGTATTCGTATCATCATGAGACATTTAAATATATATAAGATGAAATATTTATATGACTGATATTTTAATTTGTTTAAGAGTAAAATTACGATAAGAATTTAAGCTATTCTTTTATATATGCCCCTGTATTATTGAGAAGTGAATAAGAAAGATAAGCTTGTAGTTCTTCAATGCCATAATGTTCTTTAGAACTTGTAGCGAATATTAATCCGAAAGTTCTTTTGAATTTTGCAGCATCATGAGCAACTTTAATCATAGCATCCCTTAACTTTGTAGCATTCAAATTATCAGCTTTAGTTAACACTATAGTACTCATCCTCTTTAAATCATCAAGCATCTCAAGTAATATTTTATCAGAATCCATAATCCCCCTTCTAGAATCAATAAGCAGTAAAGTGTTTAACAAATTCGGAGATTGTTCGAAATATTTCTCAACAAAATTTCTCCATTTATTCATTTCAGCAGCAGGAGCATCAGCATATCCATATCCAGGTGCATCAACAAGAGATACTTTAAAAGGAAGATCAAGTTTAAGTGTATGTGTTATCAACTGCTGAGTTTTTCCTGGGGTTTTTGATGTAATCGCAACTTTATGCCCAAGTAAAGAGTTTATTAATGATGATTTCCCACAATTAGACCTACCAATAACAGCGAATTCTACATGGGTGCCGATTTCTCTGCTTTTATCTACCATAACTTTATGAGTATTTGATAAGGATAAAATTGATGAGACTTCAGACCCATTCAGAAAACTTTTACCTATTTGATACTATATATTTTTTACATAAATACTTTCGTTAAATGGATAGAACTGTGTGTTGATTGGATCACTTTTAAGTGACTCAGCAGACATAGCATTAAGAAAAGGAGGCACTTTGAATATACTTTGTTTTCTCATATTATAATGGTTTAATTCAAAAATAACCTTAACTATTTATAACTAATCACAAACAAAAATCTATTTTATTCAAATATATTCCAAATCTTGAATCTCTTCATCAGATGATCTTAGTGGTGTTGGAGGGTTATGTGCACTTTTTATTGATGTATCTTCTAAAGTATAAGTTAAATCTACCTTTGAAGTGCTCATTTCCAAAAGCCTTGAGTCGAAAGTTTTTATCTGATCATTTGATGATAGTTGGAATTTTTTGGATTTTTGTGATCTTCCCTCATCTTTGCTTGGAAATTTCGAATCGAAAATAGAGTTTTGGAATGTGAATTCATAGTCTTGAATTTCTTTATCGAGTTTTAGATTTTCTTTTTCAAGATTGCTTATAACTTGCTGTAAAGATGAGATTATTTGTTCTTTTTCTGTTATGTTTTTGTGTATGATTTCACAGTTTTTGCATTGATCTTTTGATTCTAGTTGCTGAGTTAGTTTTTCTAGCATATCTTCATAATAACTACATTTTTTTATTAGTTTTTCATTTTGCATTGTCAGTTTTGCTTCAGATCTCTTAAGTTCTTGGATTTGAAAGCCCGAAGAATCGTCTAAATTTACTGAGGTTTTACTCGTATTGCCTTTTTTTAAATTTTCTTTGTAGTTTTGAATTTTTTTTACATCTGAAACCAGTTTAACTATTTTACCTTGAGATTTCGCCATACTGTTGTCTACAAAATTTGAAAGCTCATTAAGTTTTTTACTGAAAATATTGAAAAAACTGCTTATTGGGCCTTTAATTAACATTTTATATTCACCAACTTCCTTTTGTAATCCTTCCAATCTAATACCTGATACTTTAAGCTCTTGTTTCAAAGCTAAAGCTGAAGGGGTCTGTACTTTAAATCCTTCTGTTTTAGAAGAATGTGTTGACTCATAAGACGCTTCTTTATCTCTAATTTCCAACAACTGTATTAAAAGTTTCTCTTTCTCAGTCATAACTTTTTCATACTTTTCCTTAATTTCTTCATTCCTCTGTTTCAAAGCTAGATTTTCTCCAAACATTTTTTCAATTTTATTACTCAAATTGTCAATATCAGATTGAAAATACTCTTTCAACTCAGTGATTTCTGTATCAAATTCCTCTTTACAAGACTTAAGCACGACAATTTCCTCTTGATGCTGGACAATTTTCTGTTGTGCGTCTGTTAGTTTTTGACCCAACTCATTGATTTTTTGTGTTTTTTCATTACTTTTGTCAGTTAAATTCTCAACTTCTCCTTTATATCTTTGCAATTTATCATTACACTCTTTATAGGATTTATTAATTTTACCTATGGTTTCTTTATAAGATTTGATAATCTCATCTTTTTTATTCATATCAACTTTTAAATCTTCAATGATTTTCTCTATAGACCCTCGTTCATTATTAAGTTTCTGAAGATCATTTTCTTTTTTTTGTACAATTTTCTGAGCTTTTTCAGTTAAATTAAGTATATTATCTTGTAAAATTTTTATATCACATTTAAGTTTGGCTATTTCTTGATCTTTTTGTTGTGTAACTTTATTAATCGAAGCTCCAAATCCAGGTGAAGTTCTCCCTCCTAAACTTCCTCTAAATGTAGGTGAAACTATTTTCCTATCCCCTTTAAACTCAGAAACTCCAAGTGTTCTCGTCATTTCATATTCATTTTTTATATTAACTGTATATTCTTGTAATATCTCATAATCTTTATCTTTTTTCAATATAAGATTTTCTAATTCAATAACCCTATCTTTATAATCAGGTATAGCTAATACTAAATTTATACCTCTAGACAATTTTTCTTCCATTCTTAAAAGTAAATCTTCAATATGTTGTTTTGATTTCTGGTCTTCTATTTTACTTGTTATGTGTTGCCTAGTTCGTTGGACTACTCGACATAGTTTATTTGTTATTTCTTGTTTATCTTTATGTTTAAAGTCTAGGTCTATACTCATTTTTTCAATACTCATAAGTTCGTCTTGAAGTTTTACCTTTTGTTGAGTTAGGGTTTCTATAATTTTAGATGATGCGCTAACGCTGTTTGACATATGCTCTTGAATACTTTGGTCAATAAAAGTTTGAGCTTCACGGATTATTTTGGTGCAATGGTTAACAAAACTTAGGTATTTTTTTTCTAAAGCTGAAAGTTTACTTTGGAAATTCTGAATTAGCGTATTGTAAGCAGAGGCTGGGATTAGCTCTTCTTGAGGTTTTGGAGGCTCGTGACTACGATTACGGGACATATTTTATACTAAAGTTAATTTTATTTGTATTTTAGGTGTTGAAGAGTTCGATGGGTATTGTTTGAGGGAAAAAATATAGGATTAGGGTTAGGAGTTGGATTAAGATATGTGATGTAAATTATAATGGAATTAATTTTTATATGATTGTTGTTTATTAGTATAATAATTTTAAAATTTTCATGGTGATGAGTAAGTTAAAATGTTTTTATATTTAAATTATCTTGATAGCTTTAAGTAGAGATTAGTGTGTAAAGATTTTGTGCTTAGGTAATGGAAATATTTTATATTTTTACATTGAGTTTCTGAGCTGTAAAAATTTAATCACTTTAACCCTTCAATTCTATTAGATTTTACATTTTTTTCAATATCCTAGTGATATCACATAATTTCCTTTACACTTTAGACTTTTTATACTTCATAAATCATCAGGAAGTTGATGAATTAGGAAAATTTTCAAGTTGCTTAATAAACGGTGATGGGAAACTAACTAAAAATAAAATTCTTAAAGGGTTAAATATATAGAAGTCGTCGATTTTGATTAAGAAAGGATTATGATGCGGATAATAATATGTATTTTTATTATATAGAGTTTCTGATTCACGTAATTGACAGATGATTATATAGGAAAATTGTTTGATTATAGCTTTTAAAGTTCTTAATAATGGTGGAATTGAGAAAGTTTCATTTAGTGATCTTATTGAAGTATTGAATATACAGATATAAAAGATCAGCAGAAAAAAATATTATTGAAATTTCTGATTCTAATGGAGTTGAGGAAATTTATATAGAAGAGTTTGAGAAGATTATGATAGGAAATAATTATAATAGAGTTTAAGATTGAATTACTAGTTTCTATTTTGATTATAAAATTATGTAAACTTTATTTTCATGAAAAAATAAGTCTTTCTTCATCTATTAAATTCGAATTATTGAATTAAATAAATGGGTTGTTGCATACGCGGTAAAAAGTCTCTTATGGCAAAAAATCTTGAAGTGCGTCCAATCCTCCCTTCCCCAACAATATATATTGAAGAAAATTTCAAATTTATGGACTTCACGCATTTTACAAAAGATATGAAAGAATTTAAGGATATTCGAAACTATTTGAAAAATTATATGCTCAGTGATATTAGAAGTGTTAAAAGAACTGGTGAAAGTGCAGAAAATCACTCATCTTTGCTTGTTATATCAAACCAAGCACAAGAAGACAACATCGAAGATTTATGGTAATATATAAAAAGCTTACTTGTCCAATATTCTCCATATGGATTCGCAGTAACTCTAGGCGATTCTAATATAGTTTTGGTATCATGTAATCTTAAAGAAAACAGTAGCATGGAAATGATTCATCTTCCAGGCTTGGATTCTCAAACTAAAGGTGGTATTGTTGATATTATTGAATGGACTTATGAACATAGAGATGAGGAATTCAGAAATCCTGCTGATTTTCCTGAATTGAATATGGGGACGAGACTATTTAAGTACGTTTTAGGCATGTTTAATAAGAGTTTAAGCTATGTATAATATATGTCGAAAAGGAAGAGAAGAACTCGATCAGCTGTAGCTTCGTTTATTAGAAATGTTAGGGCAGAAGTAGGTGGGATTGAATATGGAAACTTAGAAGAACCTTTACTTTATCCAGTAAATTATATGCAGCCATCAAAAATCATAATGAGATACCCAGAGTTTACTGATGATCAAAGAGAACTCGTAAAATATAGTCGAAAATTTTTGGCTAAAGCTTTAAACTCCCCTTATTATCAATTGTTTACAAAACCTCAGGACTCGCATTTCCTTATGGGTACTTCAAGAAAATACGCTAATGAGTTCGCTAAAAACTTGCTTTCACAAAGGCCCCTATCTTTTCCTGAAGAGTTGAAAAAAAGGCTTAAGACTGAAAAAGAAAATATCCAAGCAGGTCTTTTCATAAGTTCCGACACTGAAAGTAAAAGTGAAGAAAAAAGTGATAATGAAAAGCAAAGTGTTGTAGACAGTGAAGAAGTATCACAAGTTGGAGGAATATGGGAAGATGGAAAAGAAAGTGAAGTATCTGGAAGCGAGGATGTTATTTAGTTAAAAAAAATTTACAAAAATTTATAAAATAGAACTTATCAGTTTACATAAAATCCTAATCTACAATAAAATCAATATCATCTATAAAATTCATCTTCCTAACAAATCTATTATCTTCTCTAACATAATAAATTCATAACACCTTTACTTTTATTGCATTTTTACTATTTTACATTGAGTTTACTATTTAATTATCCTGGATGACTCATAACTGGAAAAACTCTCCCAGTATTCCTATGAGTGCTAGTTGGGGGAAATGGGACTTTATTCGCATTAAAAGCATTATAAGTAATCCCCACATCAATAATACTAAGGTTTTTCTCTCCACAAATATCCGAAATAATCCACGGTTCTTCTCTCAAAAGTTTCCCAGGGTCTTTAGCATTATTAATAACATTTTTGACCCTATTAAAAACTTCTTCCCCAAGTTTAAGTCGAATAAAATCCCCAACAAGCATTGGCCTAATAGGAGAATTAGGGCATTTCTTCAACAAACTTTCAGAAAAATTAAAATGCCTATTTGAGCTTTTCACCGTACTAACAGTTTCAACACGTCCTTGCATAAGTTCTTTTTGCTCAATATGAGGTGTAGTCTTTAAATCCATAACAATAAGACTGTTAGGTTTAACAGGTCCTTTAGCAGAAAATGGATGTTCAATACCATGAGTTGGTGTTGGTATATTAATCATAATTTCTTTAGTATCCCTTCTACTTTTTCTTACTGGCGGGCAAGTTAAATTCACAAACTCATTATCTTTACTAAGCTCAGTAATACTAACTCTTTGACTTGGGTCACGATTTAACAATTTAAGCATATACATATTCATAAGTGATGAACATCTTGATACAATTGGAATCTCTTTACTTAAAATAGACATCATAACTCCTGATAAAGTATCAGACTCAAATAACCGAGTCAAAGTTACGAGCTCATAAATTATACACCCTAAGCTCCAAGCATCAGCTTTTACATCATAAGGACTACCATTACATATTTCTGGAGCTAAATAGTATGGTGTACCAACTCGAGAACTTGTCAACTCTTCACTACAGTTTAGGACCTTAGAAAAACCGAAGTCCCCGATTTGCAATGCCCCGTCTTTGGTTAAGAAAATATTACTTGGCTTTAAGTCTCTATGAATAATATGCTGTAGATGCATATAGCTTAAAGCTTCAACTAATTGTCCAAACCACTTCCAAATCTGTTTTTCTGAGAAGTAGAATTTTTGCTCTCGGGCCACATGGATTCTTTTAGCTAAGTCTCCACCTTCAGAATAGTCAGTGACAATATAGAGATTTGAGTTCTCTACAAAGCTGTCATGATATTGGACTATGTAATGATGGTCTAAAGACTTAAGAACTTCAGCTTCAAAAGAAAGTTTGCTTTCAGAGCTTATTGGGATTTTTTTCATTGCATACAGTTGACCGAAATCGCTTTGTACCAAATATACCTTCCCATAGCGTCCTTTACCTAAAACTGAAACTTTTTGGTAGTTTTTCATATAATGTTTATACAAAAATGCTCCAAGTGAGGATCGAACTCACGACCTTTGGCTCATAAGACCAATGCTCTGCCTACTGAGCTACTGGAGCTTGTTAGTATTTCCCATAGTTCTTTTCATAAATTTATTAGTCAAGTCTTTAACATATGTATTTTACTAGACTAAATAATCATAGTTTATTCACCATTACTGAGTTTTTAATAAGCCACAAGAAAATTACTCAGAAATAATAAATGAAAAATGTATACAAAAATCTTAATAGCTTAGAGCTGACAACTAAACCATTCATGGTGTAAAGCTTCTGATGATGTGATTCTTTTATCAGGAACAAGCTGTAAGCATCGTTCAATTAAGTTTGTAAGTCCTGTGTTGTCATATTTCTTCCAATGCCTCGGCATGAATTTTAGTGGTTGTCCTGGTATCCACTTTAATGCAAAAGGTAGAAACCCTACAGTTAAAAGATAGAGTATCAGGCCAAATGCCCATATATCAACAGCACAAGTAACATTAGCCCCATCTCTAACTTCAGGTGCTATGTACTTATCGGTACCACACCTTTTTTCAATATATGCAAAACCATTCTCAGCAAGAAAACGTGAAAGCCCAAAGTCTGCAATTTTGGCAATAGGGTATTCATCTTGACTTTGCACAGGTTTTATCATAAGATTAGCTGGTTTCATATCCATGTGGATAATACCATTACTATGAAGATAATTTAATCCTCTAAGAATATCAAGGCTGAATGACCTGAGTTTCTCAACATCTCCATCTGGTTTCATATTAAATGGTTTGTTGTTCTAATTAAATCTTACAACTTCGATTTTCTCAGTAAAATAGTCATGACGAGGGATGTATTCTATTAGTAAAAGAAATTCCTTATCGGTCTCAGATGAATCATAGAGTTCAGCGATGTTTGGATGATGGAGCATATGATGAATTCTGATTTCTCGTTGTGCTGATTGAGCTTGGTACTGTGTAAAAAGCATAGATTTCCTAAGTCTTTTTAGGATTACTGGAGTCCCTGATGTTTTATCTTCATATAATTCTACGATAGTAGGACTTGCATTAGATGTGTAGAGGGTTTTAAGGTAGTTGTAGCCTACTTCAATAGGTTGGTTTAGGCTTGGCAACGAAGGTTTTTCCATTTATCTTAATGATGGACATGTGGAAGGATTATTTTACTGATTTTAGAGGGAAAGTATTATGATTTTGAAGGAGATTGTCTTGTGTTGTTGTAGAAGTTGGGGTTTTTAAAATGGAAATTATTATAAAAATATGCAGTTTTGTAATCTTCCTGATGTTATAAGTAAAATACGCCAGACGTCGGTGAAGAAAAAAGAAGTTTATGATGAACCTTATCCTTATATTGAGTTGTATTCTAGGCCGAGTATACAAAATAAACCTATTTTAAATAAGAGTATGGGTTTAAGACAGGATATGATGAAAAAAATTAGAATCAAGTATCAAACTTTAGCTAACCCGCATCAACATGAAATCACTTTGAGGCATAGTAATGCGATTAGCTTATTGCCTAAAATAAAAAAACAGCTTTTTGAAAGCAAGATACCGAATAAGCTTGTTAGCTTTAATAGTAGTTTTAGGAATAGGGACAGCTTAAGTGTTACGCCAAATCTTAAAAAACATCTTTTGTTGTATAAAATCAGCAAATCTCCTAAGTTCTTGTCATATGATACAAGTTTTAGCGTATCTCCTTAAATAATGAAGAGTTTTTGTATGACAACAGGATATGATTTTTTAACTTATTTGAATAAAAATGAGCTATGTGAAAAATTCAGGTAAAAATTTTTACATTTTATTATTTGTTTTAGTATTATGCATACGATTAAAATATTTCATAAAATAAGTTTAATATACAATAATACTATCCTATTTATACTAGCAGTTTTCATTTTTAAAAGACAATGAGTTAATGAACCATAATGAAAATCTAATATGCATATCTAAATATAATATTATTTTAAAGCATTATCAAACACCTAAATCCAAATTTTACACAATCAACCATAAAAAAAACTTATTTTTTCTCTAATCAAAACCAAAGAAATAACAAAAAAGCATCCATAAACCAAAATGCATCATCAATGACCCAACTCTCAATTCTTCCAATCACCCAAACATCCCTACCTAAAACTTTTCTAATCATCACAACAATCTTCAACCAAAAATAAAATATCATAAGTCATCTTTATAATAAAAAAAGTTTAGCTTTTGAAGGTTTTTTTACAAGATAGTTCAAACTATTACCCAGCTTGTGACTCCTTTTCTTCGACTGCATCCAAGGGTGTTGTAATGCCGCTTGTGGGGTCATCCTTTCACAAGGGTCAATCTCCAAACATTTACTAATAAAATCAAGAAATTCTTCATCAGTCGAACAAACTGACTCATACAATTTTTTGCTTCCAGGTATTTTCAAAACCCCATTTTTTATCGTAGGGTCCTTAAGTACTTTCCCATCAAAAAACAAATCTTTTTTTGAACTTTTAGCTAAAACATTAGCAGAAGGTGTCCCAAACATCTCCACAATCAAAACAAGCTGATCATGTTCAGACTCCCCTGGTAATAAAGGTCTTCCTGTATAAAGTTCAGCTAATATACATCCTAAAGACCACATATCAATAGCTATTGTATATGGTATTCCTAATATAATCTCAGGAGCTCTATAAAAGCGACTTTGTATATATGTATGCTGCCGTTCTTTATAAAAAGTTGCAGACCCAAAGTCTATTATGACGATTTCTGACTTTTGTGGGAATTTCAAAAGGATATTTTCTGGTTTCAAATCGCAATGGATTATTTCTAATGCTGACATAAAAATCAGCCCATTTAATACCTGCACAGCAAATCTTCTTACTAAAGCTATAGACAAACCTTGGAATTTATTGTTTTTAAGAAGTTCGTATAAGTTGATTCCCCATAAATCAAAAGATATACACACATGTTTTCTAAACAAAAAGTAGTTTTTCATTTTTATCACAGGTTTCTGATCTGCTGCATCACGTTCTCTTATAGTACTAAGTATAGACACTTCAATTCCTGCTTGATTATGGAACCTTTTTTTGTTCCTAATAATCTTAACTGCAGCTTTCTCATTACGTTTATAATCATAACATTCACAAACCTGGCCAAAACTCCCTTTTCCTAATATCCCAAGTATTTCATAACGATAAGCTATATGATCTCCTTTAACAACTTTTAAATCTCCCCTGTTATCATCAAATCCAAAATTATTCAGTTCTAGTTTTGGGGTTATCTTACTAGCTTTGTTACCTAAAAAATACACATCAGTATAATCTAAAATCTCTGCTTGTTCATAAGATGTGAGTTCCTGGGAAAACACAAGAACAGCATCTTTTGGTTTGAGAGGGAATTCAACTTTTTTCGGTTTGTTTGGAGATATCAAATTTTTCACTGATGTTTTGTTTGGGGATATCATGTATTCTGAGAGCTTTTTTCGTAGATTAGGGTTGTTGGTTGCTGTTGCTAGTTTTTTTGCTGTTGATGAGAGGCTTACATGGCTAACAATCGGCTTAAGTTCGTAACTAGAATTTTTTGAGTGTGCTTTTTGTGAGATTAGTTTAGAAGTATTAGAAGCTCTGAAGTTGTCTTTAGATAAAGAACTGTTTCTGATTATTTTCCTTCTCTGGCATGTTGGTGCCAGTCTGCTTTCAAGAGTCCATTTATGCATTATATTAGCTTTTTTTATGAATTTGTTATAGAAATTAGTGGTAAAAACTGATTTTTTTTTTCGGGCTTTGGTTTGAATGGGTTTTTGGGTTTTGATATGAGGATTGTGTAAGTTTGTGGCTGT
>MPUH01000519.1:0-48494 GCA_001970955.1 Stentor coeruleus
AAGATTTGAATTTTGGATGCTAGTAGCAGGGTTTACAATATTTTTTTTTGAATTTTCAGTAAAAAGTGAAACTTTTATTTTACATTTTCATATTCTCTTGATATAGAGAATAATTGTAAATTAGAAGTTTATGAATTCTCTATTATTTATTGTATACAAAAAAGTTGGTATATTGAAATTATAAAAAAAAAACATACTTTAATGTTTGATTTTTTTACGCATTAGTTATATAAAAAACGCAGATATCAATTCAAGTTCAAGATATTTTTAGAACTTTATAATACTTGTAGACTCACTAGAGTATATATGTAATGCTAATCCTATAACTATCACAATCTTATTGAAAAACATAATCAAAAGTTATATTTATATCATACTAATTTGCTTTATACAAAACTATCCAATCATTAAAAATAATACAAAATCTCAGTCACGCAATCGAAAACATTTTCTTATCTAAAAATTTCCATGATTATTCACTAAATACTTTTTTAACATAAAACCAAGGAATTCAAACACAAAAAACTCAAACTCCAAACTCCTCCCAAAAAAACTCGCCACAGTCTTCAATAAAAAAACCTAATTCCCTAATTTTTTAAAACCACATCATTTCCCATGATCTCTAAAATTCAAAAACTATCACACTACCAAAAATTCCTATATCTTCTAACTAAAACCTATCTTATCTTCAAAATTATTTCAAACCGAAATTCAAAAATAACTACAATTACTAACCTTATCTATCAATTTCAATACAAAAACTCTCCCCATCTATCTTCAAACCACTCATACCCTTTCCAACTCTCAACCCACTATCTCCATAATACTTCCCATTTCCGCAAAAAAAAAATCCTAATACAAAATTTTAACACTCTTATAATATCATGGCAATGTCAAAAAAACCTTCTCAGGATTCTTTATTAAACGACAACATCATTGAAGAAAAAATCATCACAGCAGATGGCGAAGTTCAAATAAAAAAATACTCCAAACGCAAATTCCTAGGCAAAGGGGGCTTTGCACGAGTTTATGAATTCCTGTCTTTAGATACAAGGAAATCACAAGCAGCCAAAATCATAGGTAAAGACCAACTAACAAAGCAAAGACGAAGACAAAAACTCATGTCTGAAATAAAAATTCACAAAAGCTTATTCCATCAAAACATAGTGTCTTTTGAGCATTTTTTCGAAGATAGCGAAAATGTTTATATTTTGTTAGAATTATGTACCAATCAAACCCTTAGCGAACTTTTAAGACGAAGAAAAAGACTAACTGAACTTGAAGTTCAGTGTTATATGTTACAAATCATATCAGCTCTTGAGTATATTCATAAAAAAAACGTCATTCATAGGGACTTGAAAATCGGTAATCTGTTCATAAGCGAAAAAATGGAAATAAAACTTGGGGACTTTGGCTTAGCTTCAAAACTTGATTATGAAGGTCAGAAAAGAAAGACTATATGTGGCACTCCCAATTATATAGCCCCAGAAGTTTTAGATAGCAAATTAGGTCATAGCTTTGAGGTAGATATTTGGGCGTTAGGAGTGATTATGTATACTTTACTTTTAGGACGGCCTCCATTTGAAACTAATGATGTAAAGAAGACATATAATCTGATTAAAATGAATGCTTATTCATTTCCTGACCAAATCTCTGTATCTTCAGAAGCTAAAAGCCTTATAACACAAATCCTTAAAAGTGATCCAACTCGTCGACCAACACTTAATGATATACTTGAACATGAGTTTTTTCATATGGGGAATTCAATACCAAAACTTCTCCCTGTAAGTACTTTAGCTGTTCCTCCAAGCGAGGCGTATATAAAAAAATACAACCCTTTACCTTGTTATCAACCAACAGAATTAGCTCATGATACAGTGCCTGTAAAGAATATCCTGATGTCATCGAAAAAAATATTATTAAGTAACACAGAAAAACCTTTAAAGTCAACAATTTCTACTGCTTTAGTGACCCCAGCAACAATTTGGGTCAAAAAATGGATAGATTATTCAAGTAAATACGGACTTGGTTATTTGCTTTCAAATGGTTCAGCAGGTGTGTATTTTAATGACTCAACAAAAATCATCCTCAAACCTGATCAGAGAATTTTTTATTACATCGAAAGATCTTCTAATAAAAAAGACTTAGTTTTCACTTATGATATCAATCAAGTCCCTGAAAAAATGTATAAAAAATTCGCTTTGTTACAACATTTTAAAAGCTACCTTGAAGCAGATGAAGAAAAAACCAACCCTACAGCTGATGAAGAAGGGGATTTAAACTATGTTAAAAAATGGCTTAGAACAAAACGGGCAATACTTTTTAGGTTTGCTAATAAAAACGTCCAAGTCTCATTTCAAGATAAAACTGAAGTCATTCTTTCAAATGAAGCTAAAGTTATGACTTATGTCAATAAAAAGCATGAACGGTTGACTATGCCTATGAATAAAGCTTTAGAAAGTGCTGACCCTGAAATGAGCAAACGGGTTAAATACACTCGGGACATTTTGAACTATATGATGAGTGGAAAGGCTAATCAAAATGCTTTGACTTAGTATGAATAATAAACCTTTAAATTTATCATAAGGCTAGGGATAATAAAGAGGATTATAAATAATGATCATAGATGAATCTTTTGATGAAACTCCTGAACTAAGATGCAGTTCAAAGTTTGTTAGAGATAAAAATAATGTAGAAATTAGAAAAAATTATGATGAACAAAAAGCTGCTACACATAGGATTTTCTATGAAAAACCTAAAGTTTATTATGAACTTGAAGGTTTAGGGGCTAATGTTGGAACACAAGAATGGGCTGAAAAAAAGGAAATGCAAGATAAAAAGCTAAGTATACCTATACAGTACAAAAAGCTAATACTAAGATTTTTAAACCTAAGCTGATATTGGAACCTATAAAACCTTATACATTAAAAGATAAAGCATTGGATTTTTCAAAAGCTATACCTAAACCACAGAAAAAAAAGCAGGTGGTCGTATAGGAAAATGATGAGAAAAAATATAATATAGAATATATAAATCATTTGGATTTAAAACATCAAGAGCTTAAAAAATCTGTTGATGAAATCAGGGGGAAGTTCCAAGATGATTATATATCAATTTAAGAATATATCCTAAATTTTTTTTACAGTATTCAAGATAAATGGTATAATAAATATGAGGTGAAAATACACAGATAATAGCAAGGGAAAGTCGAAGGAATGATAAGGATTATATCTTGATTTTTTATAGTAAAAATATATTGTTGACATTTATATATAATTCATGCTTTCAAAGATACCAAAATATTTCTTCTCTTCAGCTTCTTTGAAATATCTAACTAAAGAGCAAGTGAAGTCTTATGAAGAAGATGGTTATCTTATCATTAAGAATATGCTTCCTGCGCATATTAAAAGCAACTTAGCAAAGCTTTCTTCTCAACTTGAAGAATTACCTGAGACCCCTGGTAAATGGATGAAATACTATGAAGTTGATAAGCGCACAGGTCAAAGGATGCTTTGCCGTATTGAGAATTTCTTACCATTTAGCTCAGATCTTAGCGAAATATCATATGGTCTAATAACGGATATTAGTACTGATCTTTTTGGTGAGCAAGCAATTATTTACAAAGAGAAAATCAATTTCAAATTTCCAAAAGGCAGTGGTTTTAATGCTCATCAAGATCAGCCAGCCTTTGTAAGTTTTGGAATTGACAAGCTTTTGACTGTACTTTTACCTATTGATCCTAATACAAGAATATCTGGTGGACTTGATATGGTACGAAAAATTCACAAAGAAAGAAAAATTTATTCACAAAATAGTGATGGGTCTATAAGAACTGATATTGAAGCTAAAATGAACTGGACTCCTGTTGATGGTGAACCTGGAGATTTAGTGTTTTTTGACAGCTTTGCCCCACATAGAAGTGATATAAATTTCAGTACTTTTACAAGAAGGAATTTGTATTTGACTTATAATCCTTTATCACTTGGGAGTTTTAGAGAAATGTATTATGAAGAAAAAAGAAGGTTATTCCCTCCTGAATGCGAAAGAGATCCTAATAAAGATTATAGTGAAGGAGCTAAGGTTTTCAATGTTGCTAACCCTATTAAGTAGTTTGATTTAGAAGTAAATAAGGATGGAAGGTGAAGATATTTATGGTTAAAGAGTGATGTGGTTATTGTTTAGGATTGTAAGGGTTTTCATGTTAAGAATGAGGTTTTGTGATTGTGAAGATATGAAATGGTTGGTATTTCACAGAATTATCACAGTTTTGAAAGGAATGTTTTTTTTTGGATTTTTTGTTAGAGATTTAAGCTAAAGGGGTGTAGTAGAAAATATAGCTGAGGTATGAGATTTTAATAGAGGTAAAGAAGTGATTTGGGGAATAGGTAAGATGGGGAGACTAATATAAGGAAAAAGTTTTTTGATTAATTTGCTATTGGGTAAAGTGCAATTTTACTGATTTTATATAGATTTATGAATACTTAATGATTAGGCTTGTATTTTCCAAGCTACTTAAACACTGTATTTTTCTTTAGAAAAAATGTAATAAAACACTTAGTGGATTTTTGTATTAAAAATTATCGAGGATATAAAATAGTTTTATACATAAAACAAACAAACCTGCCTATCAGTTCTAAAAATAGCACCTCTTTAATTTTTAGCTCTACATCATATTCATCTTAATATCAACACGCAAAATGGCAACAAACCCAAAAAGTACTTTTCATCAAAAAACCATACAAAAAACTCACAAACAACAAAATAAGTCCTAAAGCATCCTCAAAAATTCTCTAACCCCTAAAAATATCTAACAAAATTTTAAAAATTTACTTCTATTAAACACTTAAAAACTCTTTCAAAACCTTCAAACCATTCTTAAGCATATATCAATATTTTAATTAACCTTAATACTCATATTCCTTCATTATTTATCCCTAGCCTTAACTTGAAATATCCCTTAAAAAAATTCTTAATCCCCTTACACAATGCCAAACTATTAACAAAAGTGCCATAAAATTTAATTTTACCCATTTTTTCAATCAGAAACCTACGGAAATTCCAACCAATTTCCTTCCATTTAATCAACTCTTCCTTCATAAAAACTTAAACCCTTCACTAGTATCGTTCCTTTATCCCTAATTTTTTAAAACCTTAAAATGTGTTTCTTTTTGCTATAAAAACTTTTATCCCATCCAAAGTTTCTCATTCTTAATAAAATAGTTGATAGACAGTAAAGATTAGTATAAACAATCCTTTAAAAGCATATTATTGTTCTAAAAAAAACAAGTTCTTGATATGAACTTTTTATCTTACCTCATTGATTTAAAGCATTGGCAATTATTAACACCTTCCCTTTGAAATGAGATAGTTTATAGGATTTTTATTGATTACGCTTACTATTTTGACTTATAGCGAATCCTCAAGGTTTTCGCAATTTTTATATAGTAGTAGCATTAGAACTAAGAAACACTTCTGATTGATTATATATATTAAAAAAAATCTTGAGATGATTGACAAATGCTATTTGAAGGGCAATATCATCAAAACTACATGAAATATGTATGTCTTCATACTAAAAAATAGAGAAAAATGAAATTTAGTATGTTCTAAAGCTATTCTAGAACAGTAGTTTCTATGAGAATATTGATAAAATAGGCAGAGGATTCACAACTCATTTTAGCTTATAATTTTAGATAAAATTAGTTCATAGTAAAAATAATTTTTGAATTTCAGTGACTGGTGCAAGAATAATTTTATAAATCTCGAAGATGAATAATTTCTTTTTTTAAACAGTTTTTATAAACCTTATCGACTAGAGATAATTGTTTTATTTTAAAATGCATTTCTGATATATACATAATATACTACTTTTGTCAATAATTTCCCTTATAATATTTAAACATAATTGATGTAAGAATTCAACCTTCCATCTAAATTTATTGCAATCACATCATTTCAGCTTTATAAACACTAATTACTAGCTTAAGTATATGTAATAGACTATTCATTCAATCCTTTCATCAAGATTTCAGGGACAGGTAATTCGACTATATCGCATGTATTGGAAATAAGTGGTAATTCACAGTAAGTATAAGGTAATAATGGACTACTATAAGATGTTTCTAATTGACACTGACTAAGCTTCCCTACAAGCAGGCTTATATTGAAATCAATCTTGGTCAACCCGTTGTTTAAATGATTAGAAACCTCATTATGTAACTGTTTATGTAAGTAATACTGACTCAATTGTCTAAATTGTAAGTTGCAGCCAGGTATATCACAACTATAAGGCTTTGCTCCTGTATGGATGTTTTGGTGGTCAAGAAGGTTTTGCTTAGAAGAAAGAAGTCGAGCACACATAGGACATTTAAACTTTCTTAAACCAAAATGAGCACTTTCTATATGCCTTTTTAAGTTAAATGAGCTACAATAACTACGTGTGCATCCTTCATAGTCGCATGTAATTCTTTTTCTTGTCATTTATATATATGTTGAATTAATGGCTAATGGATATGCGTTATATTAGAGCTAGTTACTATGGGAAATCATACAAAAAAGTTGTTATTTTTTTTTTGAAATTATTGAGGGAATATTCGGATTAACATGTAGAAATAGAAATTGAAGTGAAATAATCATTAATATATTGAGTAAGTTAAATTTCATAATCACTTGATAATGAGTCTATTGCGTCTGAGAGTTTTTCAGCTTCGTCGTCGTAATTTTCAAAGTGCTTGAGGAGCAAATTTTGAAGTCGACTTTTGTATTCAGTGTACAAATGTGGAGTGCTGCTTCCACTTGAACTCTTTATGGTAATTTCTTTTTTACTAATAAGTTCGTTGTCTGAAATATCTTCTAATGTGCAATAGCTTTGCAGTTCAGGCCAGTGTATAGAAGCTCTTCCTTCACTATGCCATTGTATGCTTGCTGGTGTTACGATATCAAGAAGGTGACAAAGTTTCTTGTGGGTGTAATCAGAAAAGTGCAAACTGCAGTAATGCTTTTTTTTGCATTCACGGCAAATCCTTGAGATTATTTGCAAATCTTTATTGAATGAATGGGGACTTCCTCTACTAAAAGGAGATTTTAAAGCATCATTGGGGTGCAAAAATGTTTTATATTTCGTTTTTGGAGTAAAAAATCCGAAGTTTTTTGATTTTTCAACTGGAGTGTTAGTCGGAGATATGCAAAAGTTGCATTGAAATTTTTTAGAAGGATTATTGCCGCACTCCTTTATTTTGCTGATTGCAAAATTCTCATTAGATTCTGTATTGACTGTAGATAAGCGGCTGTTGCTTGGTGGTGTAGAATCTGTTATATTAATATCTTGGTAGTCTATTCTTGAGAAGTGCCTAATTTTCAAGGCTGGACGAACAGACTGGGCTTGGCTTTCGATTTCCATAATTTTATTTTCATCTAGAGGCTTCTCTATATCTTTTATCTCCTCTGTAGGTAGTGGAGGTTTGCTTTTCTATATATAAAGTACTTTGATATTGTATTTTTTCCTAACAAACGTAGACTGATCTTTAGCTTCTGTAATTTTATATATATAATTACAGCCATAGCTATGAAAGCCAATACTCCGTTCGACTGAAAAAAGTAATGGGATTCTTAGAGAGAATTGAATTTAAAAGATAACAACCATAGGTACGACCTGATAGATTTCCGTACGTTACACAATTAGAGTCTGATCTGACAATTTCGGAGTATCTAAACCGCGGTGGAAGAAATGACCACTTATAAGGCATTCCCTAAACTGTTGAGCTAGTCGATTTTATTAGCTAATCTTCAACTTTCTCATATAGAAGGTCATCAAATCTCAGTCAGAATCAAATCAAAATTATGCAAACCGAGGTGACAGAGTACAAGACTAGAAAACTAATTCTAGTAGAAAAATGAGACTATCAGAAGGTATATGCCTTTGAATTAAAGGCCTCCAACTATTTCAGGTCTCTTTACCATAAGTTATTATCCTTAAGTAATAGCAGTTTCTCCTTCTCTTACTTTATTAAATCTTTTATTCTTTTAAATTCTTCTTCGATACTTTGGTCGATTGAGGTCATATCCACAGCATCTTGTTCTGAGTGGAATTCATTGAACTGGGCGACTAGAGCTTTTTCATGCCGTTGAACTTCAAAAATCGAGCTTGGGTTCATATTTAAAAGTACTGAGCCTTTTCTCTTACTTTTTCGAGCATTAGTAAAATACTCATTTTGTTGAGGCATAAGACTTAGTATATGAGAAAAATCTCTCGCTAAGAAAATATCAACTAACTTAAGGATGCTTGTGTGTAATCCCACATCACGAGATGAGCGTATTTCTTGGAATTTATAGAAAAAAATGCCTTTATACTTAAGGAACACTGCAGAAAAATCTTCAACTGTAAACCTAGCACATAAAGTTATAAGCATCAAAACACTGATTGGGAAAAAAATATCATTTTCTATCAAATCCTCAATTTCTCTAACAATTTTAGAAATAACCTCAGGGTTTATATAATCCCCTATACTACCTGTAAAAACTAAAAATGCAGTCACATACATAAGCCGAGCTTTTTCTTGAATTCTTTCATCAGCTCTACTACTTGATGGAAGAAATGGTTTACGAAAGTCTTCAAAAAGCTTTGTATGAGATTCGCATAAATTCATTAATCTTCCCCATCCAAAGCACATATCTGGGAATTTATCAAAAAGTTTTATAAACATACCATTTGTTGTAGATAAGGATATTAGAGGAGAATAAACTTTAGAACTTAGGAACTCATCACCAGAAATCCAAGAATGGAACATGTTGAATATTGAATAACCTGATGCATTAGCTTTTGGTATTAGTTCTAAAAAGTATTTTAGTAGTGAACATACAAACTCATGACGATCTTTTTGTAGTTGGAAAAAAGCTTTTATTAAAATGTACCCTTTTATACTAAGAGTCCCTGCAACAATTTCATTAACTTTTTGATTAGGAGACATTTTGTAATAGTCGTGCTCATAGTCTAATATTTTCCTGTCACAACTCAAAGAAAATTTAAGGAACTCCCTTATGCTCTTGACAAAAGTGTCCTTAAGTTTTTCTTTCAATTTATCAATCCTAGACCATTTCAATATATACACAAAAATATTCGTCTGTGCCAAAATAAGTTCAGGATAGTTCGGGTTCATCATAAACTGTAGGATTTTTTCTAATGGGGGCATAGACTCTTTAACAATCCTAAAATCAATCTCATTAATTTCAATATGAGTAATAAAAAACTCCAACATACACAAAATCCTTGTCATATGCAAATCTTCAGGTTCCGCACTAAAAATCAGCATTTTCCTATTCCCCAAATTATCAACAATATTCTTCATAATCAATTCAGTCTTAAACTCAAAAAACGCCATAAAATCTTTAATAGTCTTAATTTTTTCTTTATTCCTATCTTTAGTCATAAACTCAACCCATAAATTCATAATCCCACTAACCATAATCTCAGGTTTCTCCAAAGACAAATATGAAAGTATATCTTTAAGATCTAGAATCACACTAGTATCTGTTAAATGGGTTTTATAACTCATATACATAACTTTGTATAATAAATTCATTGAACCAAAAAGCACTTCAGGTAACCAGTCAGATTTTATTTCTTTTGATATAGTTGAATATAGATATTCTTTTAAAAAACTTAAAGATGTGAAATCTTGATGATCAATTATAAATTTCAGGCACATTGTTATTATTTTATTCTGCACATCTTCTTGTAAATTAAATTTTTTATATAATTCACTAAGATTTTTGGATATATTTATAGCTTTAGTTATAAGAATAGGTTCACCGGTATTTTCGATAAGATGAAGATAATAACCTAGACAATTGCTTTTGAGAATTTTTATCAAATCCTCATCATTAAATGTTATCAATTTGCTGATTTGACATGAAAACTGTAGACATCGTAAAATATATTTTTGTGTATCTTTAGATGAATGATATTTTTGTAAAATGATATAAAAAATATCGAGGATTTGTAATGTGCATTCAACTTGGGATGTTTGGACGATTTGACAAATTAATTGACAAGATAATTCCCTTAGTTCAGAAGCATCTGTGTTATAATACACAATGAATTGAGATGCCATAACGATAATAAGATCATAGTAAGTTTTACAGCGGATTTTGAAAAGTGATAGGTTTTTTATTGAATCTTCTAGGTCTTGGGATAAAGGGTTTTCTAAAGACCCAACATTTTTTTGTGAGAGTATAAATGAAATGCAGTTTATATAATCAATTGCGGTTTCATAGAATAATAAAGATTTACTAGGATTTGTAAGGTCTTTAGTAAGATAAAAAAGAAAGTCGTCAAGGGCGAGAGATATGTTTTCTGAGATAGTTTTAGCAAGAAGGTTTGAATAAAATTGGATATCGATATCTGAATTCTGACTATCATAAGTGCAAAGAAGGACATGACGAGTCATTTTACTAGATTTCAAAAGGGTAAAAGAGTTTTTTATACTGTGTTCATAGAACATTATAAGATGTTTTAATAAGCTTAGGGAATTGAAAAGTTTTGTTATTGATGACTCTAGGGCTTTTAAAGAATATGATGATTCTAATATTAAAGTGCTGATTCTTGCCTGGTTTAAGGGGTTAAAATGTTTCCAAATAGTAATAAAAGATTTTTTGCCCAGAGGTTGCTTGTACATTGTAANAAACATTATAAGATGTTTTAATAAACTTAGGGAATTGAAAAGTTTTGTTATTGATGACTCTAGGGCTTTTAAAGAATATGATGATTCTAATATTAAAGTGCTGATTCTTGCCTGGTTTAAAGGGTTAAAATGTTTCCAAATAGTAATAAAAGATTTTTTGCCCAGAGGTTGCTTGTACATTGTAAGGAGTTCACAACAAAATAAGAAATCTTCTGGATATAAGGAATAATCTTCAGGTTGTATAGANAGGAGTTCACAACAAAATAAGAAATCTTCTGGATATAAGGAATAATCTTCAGGTTGTATAGAAAATGCAGTCCTCATATTAGATCTTTTTTCTTTAATACAATAATAATATTCAGCAAAGTTATAAACTTCAGATTTATGCTCGCTCAAAGGATTAAAAACGGTAAAACTGTTAAAAATAAGATGACAATTGTTAGCGAATGTATTTGAAGCTACAGTCAACCTCAATATTACTTTAAAAAACAACGCACTCATTGTCATATCTGATATATTATCATGTAAATAATTAAGTAGCACATTTTGCATCCTTGGTTTCCCATTAAACATATCTAAAGCAAGAATAACACTAGCAAAAAACTCATCCTGCTCACAATTCAAATAATATTTAGCCTCTCTACAAAACCCATCCCACAATATTTCATATCCCCCATTACCAAAAAGTTTATTAACCATCTCAACATGTTCTTCATTAATCATCTCTTTAAATTTACTCATATTCATTATAACTGGGACAACAATTTTATCTAAAAAAGGTCTTTCAAATCTCCCAGTCTCATAAACAATTGTAATCATTTTAGCATTTACAATAGATGATTCTGGTATATTATTCAACAAAGCTTTAGTGGCAATTTTAATAATATTTTCATTAAGATCATCAGGTAACATCCTATAGAATCTCATAGAAATACTATTATCTTGTATATACTTAAACATTTCTGTAAGAAAAAATACTTTTAAACTATTGATTTTATTTTTTTTTTCATCAAAATCATACTTCTCACATATCGCATCAATCGCTGCTTGCCTAACCCGATTTTCCCCTGATTCCATTGCTGTCTTATAAGCTCTAGTAATAAGGACAATATTACTATTAAACCCTTTAATATTTTTCAATATCTTAAATATAGCAATATGATTTCCTTCAGTTTTTAATAAATAAACCCATAAAATATCCTCAGTTATAACAGGTGATTCTATCAATCTTCCAGTAATATATTTTTTAAGTATACCATTTCTCTCACCATGCTCAGTAAGCCCATTAAGCACAGAGCATAATAAGCAATTTTTTAATCTAAGATTGTTGTATTCTGATCTAGAAAATGTATTTATCATGTTAGAAAAGTTCCCAGTATTACTTGCTGTGAAATATTTTGCATGTGGGAAGACACAATAACATAATAAAGTTATAGAGTTTTGGGTTCTATATGAACAGATTTGAGTGAAAAGGTTTATTGCTAAACTATGAAGTGGATCGGGGATAGCAGGGGAAAAACAGGTTAGTAAGATTTTTGATAGGTTTAACATGTTTGCATTAGAAATATTTGACTTGCCGTTGTTTTCTATGATTAATGTTAAAACTTGCTCGAGCCAGTTTTTAAGTTCAGGCCATTCGAAGTTGTAAATGTTTTTGACGACCTGAGAAAGTTTGCCTGAGAGTTTCTTATTGAAAACTTCTTCCATTTATATGGAAAATAAAGGAAAATATACCTTATTATATAAGCTAAAAAGGGTTTATAAGTAATTATGCCAATTATATAGTGGGATGTAGTAATTCGACATAAAAATGACTGAGAAACTGTTAAATGAATTAGTTGAATCAGTAAAGGATATTTAGGAAATCAAAGTTAGTGAGTTAACATCAATGGTTCAAGCTAGGGATTCACATATTTTATCATTAGAATTACAGGTCGAGTTTTTGAAATTCGAGCTTATTAAAGAAAGAAACAAAAGCAACATAAGTATTGGATGTCAGACGGATATTCAAATAGATTATATTGAGAATTATTCACAGACAATAGACAGGTTTTTAAAAGATACGGTTGAATGTCAAACTGATGAAGAAATTAAGGATATGATAGAAGTGAAACAATTTGAGGAAATAGATGAAAAAAGTACGGAAAAAAATGAGATTATTATGGATGATAAAAGGAATACAGTAGATGCTGGGAAAAATATTGGAAATGTACCACAGGTTTATGTTAAATTGAGAGATAAGATGGAACAGCCAGTGAGTTTTATATCAGCGATTAATTTTAGATCATCGTTACCTGTGAGTGAGGCGAAGATAAGAAGATCCTCGCTGATGGCTAGTGTGAAAGGGGAAAATTCACAGAGTTAGGATGAAGGGTATTTATAAATGCAGATTTTCCTTTAAGATAAATGTTTGGTTTGATTTTTTGGTATTAGTTTGATATTTAGGTTTAGTACATATGATGCTTAGGATTTTTGTGATGGATTGGGTGATGTGTAGTTTTTTTATATATGATACTGGGGTATTTTTTAGTGAAAATGTTATAATTTTAGGTATTTTTAACTAAGTTTCTATTATTATAAGTAAATTATTGCTTTATTGGTTATAAATTATAGACTAGTAGGCCATAATGGATACAGCTAAACTATTGGAAAAGTTAACTTTTTTATGAACTAATTCCAAAAACAAAAATAAAATCAAAAAAAAGTTTAAACTCTTAGAGTTATGATAAAATATATTTTTACGATAATATTACACACTTAAACTAAATTTACCCATTTTTTTGCGCCTATTATGAATATCTAATATTACTTTACCTGCACATATTCAAAATAAAATATCAACATACTTAAATCAATAAATTTTCATCACATTTCCTAACACCTCCATATCAAATCTTATCCACTTACTAAGATTATCCATTTATTATATGAACAAATCAAACTCACATAAAAACCTCCCATTGATCATAAAAGGAACTCATTCTCGTAACAATTCAAAAGGTAACGGTTCCTTACTAAACTCAATAATCTCAACTCCCTACCTATCAACCCGAGTAATCAAACAAGACTCATTTCATAATGTTTTTGATGATACTCAAGATGAACCTCAGCATAAATCGTCAATAGGCCCAACAGCAAAGCTTGATTTCTATGAAGATTACAAACATATAGGAAGACTAAATGAAAAAATCAATGCAAAAAAAGTTCAACATACATCAAGTATAGCTTATCTGACCAATTTAGATAAAAATCATTTAAGACCAAAAACATTTGGCATGGTAAAAAGAAACGGCTCAGAAGCGGCGATTGATATTAGGAATTTTTCTATGGGAGATAATTATGCTGAAGCATTTTCACATGGGCTAAAACATTTTCATCATTTAGAAATATTGAATTTGAAAAGCAATAGACTTACTGATGTGGGAAATGAGAAAATTTTAAATGGCTTAGAGATTAAGCAAATCAAACATTTAAATCTCGCAGAAAATAAAGTTGGCCCAAAGTCTTTGGAAAAAATTGTTGATATGATGTCAATGTATGATTGTAAACTGAAATCTTTGAACCTTGAAAAAACACATTTCACAGCAACGTTGATTCCAGGGTTATGCAATTGTTTGACTTTTAATAAAAGACTAACAAAGCTTGTTTTGGCGAAAAATGGTTTGACTGATTCGATAACGAAGTACTTTAAAGATATGCTTATGCAGAATATTTCATTGAAAATCTTAGACCTTCATTGGAATAACTTTGGCCCACAAGGTGCAATAAATATTTTTGAAGGTATTGCAAGAAATACAACACTTATGGTCCTTGATATATCTTGGAACTCAATTGGTAAATCTGCCCTTTCAGCAGAATCAATAGGCAAGTCTTTAAAAACCAACTACACCTTAGCTCATCTTGATCTTTCATTCAATTCAATAACCTCAGAAGATGCAGCAATCATAGGAGAATACTTAAAATCAAATCATTCGCTTTTAGGATTACACATGAATGGGAATGCATGTGGAATAGATCCAAAAGGTTTTATAACAACATCTACAAAAAAACACATAAAACGTGGACATTTCTATCAAAGAATGATAGATAAACCTACATTTATTCAAGAAAAACTTAACACAAACTGTTGGGTATGTGAAAAATGGATCGAAGCTACATTTATTTGTGAAAGTGATGGGGAAAATGTATATATTCATTTAGAAATCGATGATTTTCAACCTGAGGCTATGCCAAGTGATGGCCATGGACATTTTGAGTTAACTAGAGCAGTTCCACCTTCAACACAGAATTTTTTTTTTACAGAAATTGATGAACATAATATAAAATGTCATTATAAAAAAGTAAATAGATCACATGAAATGACGATACAATATTATGAAAGTATGAAAAAACTTATAAAAATAAATGTTATGAACCAAATAGAACCAGAAGGTGAGGTTTGTATGATAAAAAGCCCATTTTATACAAAGCCTAGGATGAAAGTGTTGAAGTTTTTAATGGCTGTTGGGCAAATGGAAAGAGTACCATGGTCGATAAATATATCATTGTTTAAGGATTATAAAATTGATAATGAAAGGATTTATGATGAGTGTTTGGAGTTTGATTGGAGGCATACTAGAATAGCGAATTTTATAAGGAACCCTGATGAGCAGGCTGCGATTAAAAGCGTAATAAGACATGTTTACCCTTTTATTAAACTCACATATAAAAACCTATCAGCTTATGGTGGATCAGATATATTTTCTATTGGTTCTAATGTTTTTACTGACTTCCTCAACGAATGCAAAATTATCGACAACTTATACGGTCCCAGTGACTTGGGAGTAAACCTCAATTCAACCCTAATCCAAAGAGAAAAAGGTCAAATCTACAACCCAGGCAACAGCCTTGTCCGATACGAGTTTCTCGAAATAATAATCCGCGTAGCTGGTGACCGATACATCCGTAATAAACTTTGTACAACTTATCTTGATGCATTTAATCGTTTATTAAAAGAACATTTAATGCCAGTTATAACAAAATTCAAAACAATCAAATGGAGAATTGAAAAATATTTTTGTGAAGAAGTTGATTTAGTACTTAAAGTTAACAAAGGGATATTTGTAACACTTTTCAATAAATATAGTGGTAAACATACTTTACCTGGTAAGAAAAAATTTATGAGTTTAGAAGAGTTTAGGATGTTATGTACTGATGCTGGACTTGTTGGGGATAATTTTGCTACAAGGGAAATTGATGTGTGTTTTAGTCAAGCAATGATGACTCAAGTTGATGAATTATATGTGAAAAGGCATTTAGAGATGAGTTTTGTGGAAATGTTAGAATCGTTAGCTAGAGCTATTGATAGTTCAGATTGTATTAAGGATTTAGAGAACTTTGAGTGTGCTAGTTTAATTCAAACTGAACTTAGTAAGAAAATCGAATATGCAACAACTTTTCTTATTAAGTTGTGCCCGATAAGTTTTCAAGACGATTATATACCGCAGACTACGGAAGATTATTCAAAACTTATGTATNTTGTGCCCGATAAGTTTTCAAGACGATTATATACCGCAGACTACGGAAGATTATTCAAAACTTATGTATAGGATGAAAACTGATTAGCGTATTTTATATGTAAAAGTCTTTTAGAGTTTATATGTATTTTTTATATTAAAATACAAAGACGAAGTCTATATAAAAAATATTCTAAGGTTTTTCATTAACGTAAATGCTTAAGCTATGATGCATTGCTTGCAACTTGTACTTCCATGAAGTGTTACAGTGTTAGATCGTCGAGCTGTTTCATATTCAGCTAATAAAGAGTTGTTACCATAAAGGGTACCTTTTGTTGTACCTTTATTAAGTTTATGTTGCCGAGCAGCTTCTTTTTTGAGTAACTCAAGTCGATCGTTAAGGTTTTTAATAATCTTATCATATTCTAAAAGCATACTTCTTTTTTTGACTAGTTCTTTTTCTTGTTCTTCAGTGAAAATATCGCTTTCTAGGTATAAAGCTTTGGTTTCACTAGCTTTTGTATGCAGGTTATATACTGTTAATTCATTTGTTTCTGTATTTTTCTGATGGGAATGTAGTTCTTTTTCTAGTTCTTGGGTTAATTTATTAGTGTTTTCTAGTTTTAATTGGAGATCTTTAGTTTCTTCAGTCAAATTCTTAATTTTTTCTGTCACTAGAGTAGTGTTTTCTATAGCATTATGGGATTTTAAAATACCCAAGATTTTGTTTTGCGTTTTATTAATCCGGCTTCTATATTTTGATTCAGATTCTTCATTTTGTTTAATCCCAAGCTTGAGGTCACTTATAAACTTTAAAAGTTCTTTATTATAAACCAAAAGCTTATTTTTCTCCTCAACAAGTTCGCTATTTGCCGATATAATTCGTGTTTTTTTAGCTTCATTTTCTTCAATTATCAGTTTAATTTTATCGCATTCTGCAATTTTTTCCCCATGACTAAGTTTAAGTAAATTCTGAACCTTATTAATTTGTTGTTCAACACATTTTCTCTGATTTGTATAATCATCTTTTTCCCTTATAGCTAAATCTACTTCAAAATGCAATTGTTCTATTTCAAGTTTTGCTTGTTGTAATTTTCCTGAGATATGTCTAATGGATTTACATTCATAGTGACAAGCTCGGCACATTTTTGTAGAGATTTCACTTTCTGGATGCTTACGAGAAAAACATAAACATTTTAAACAAACACCTCGATAACAAAAGCTACACATAGTTTTCTTTGTATGAGCTATTCCTAGGATATTGAAGTTTATTAAACAGGATTGGCATCGATTGTCTGTTTCCCATAGGTTTCTTTTTGTTGGGAGGATAAATTTTTCTTCTAAAATTTCGGCATCTTCTTCATAATTGTCGGAGTCAGAAAAATTGTATGAGTTTTTCACGTCCATTTATAAGCTAACAAGGTAAAATCTCCTTTCCCAAATCCTAAAGTCTTAGAAACGGTAATAATAATGGAAAGAGGCTCAGTTCAAAACACCACACCTGAAAGACTGATCTATGTTCCAAAGCTTGAGCCAAGCCACTTTATCCCAAACTCAATCACAACCTGCAAGTATAATTTTTTGACCTTCCTTCCAAAAAACCTCTGGTTCCAATTCCAAAAACTCGCAAACATTTACTTTCTTATCATAGCCGTTCTTCAAGTCATCCCCCAAATCACTGTCTCTGATGGTGTTCCCAACATTTTGCTTCCTCTAGGTTTTGTCCTTACAGTAAGTGCAGTAAAAGACTTACTCGAAGATCTGAATCGTCGGAAATCAGACAACGAAGAAAACAACCGTCAAATTCTCAAATGGCAAAATTCTAATTGGGAAAGTCTTAAATGGATGGATATATGTGTTGGTGATGTAGTCAAAGTTAGAAAAAACGAGTACTTCCCCGCTGATCTTATATTGTTATCATCTTCAGAACCAAATGGCTTATGTTATATAGAAACAAAAAATCTAGATGGTGAAACTAATCTTAAACACAAATTATGTTGTAGAGTTTTACATGATATGCTTCATGATGAAGGTGCTTTAGATCGTTTTTTTGCTGAAATCATATGTGAAATACCAAACCCTATGATTTATGAATTTAAAGGTAAAATTACAGCTATGGACACTGAGGTTATGCTTGGAACAGAACAGTTTTTACTTAGAGGAAGCTCATTAAGAAATACTGAATGGATAATTGGTATTGTTGTTTACTCAGGACATGAGACGAAAATTATGTTGAATTCTTCGAAGTCTCAGAATAAGTTTTCTTTTTTAGAAGCTAGGATGAATGATGAGATTATTAACATTTTTATCCTCCAAGTGACTATATGCCTTTTTTGTGCTTTGTTTTATGTTATTTGGTTTTCACATACAAGTTCAGATACTGAGCAATATTTAGAGTTAGATGAACATACTGAGAGCCGTTTGGTAGTTTTTATATTGATATTTTTTACATGGATGCTGATTTTTACGAACTTTGTCCCGATATCTTTGATTGTAACATTAGAGATGGTGAAGTTTGTTCAAGGGATTTTTATATCTTGGGACATAAAAATGTACTACGAAGAAAACGATACCCCAGCTAGAGTTCAAAGCTCTAATCTTAATGAAGAACTCGGCCAAATCCATTATATATTTTCTGATAAAACTGGGACTTTAACATGCAATATTATGGAATTTAGGAAGTTTTGTATTAATGGGACTAGTTATGGGACAAATAAACGTCAAGGCCCAGAATCAAAAAAGCCTGCTGTAGATTTTGTTGACCCTAGCTTTGATGCTTTTGCTGAAGACTATCAGGAATTCTTACTTCACTTAGCTTTATGTCATACAATAGTTACAGAAAAAGCAGAAAATGGAGAAATTGAATACAAAGCAAGTTCTCCTGATGAACTTGCCCTTGTAAGTGCGGCTAAATTTTTTGGTGTTGAGCTTTTAGGTAGAAATGGTAATCAAGAAGTCATTATTAGCGTACATGGCGAAGAAAAAGCTTATCAAGTTCTCAATATATTAGAATTTTCAAGCAATAGGAAAAGAATGTCTATAGTATGCAGATTTCCTAATGGCAAATTGTACTTATTATGTAAAGGTGCTGATACTATGCTTTTACCAAGATTACAAAGAGATCAAAGGAATATAGAAAAATCCTGGGAATACTTAGAAGCATATGCAAGTGAAGGTCTTCGAACTTTAGTTTTAGCCACAAGAGAACTTTCTGATGATGAATACGAAGCTTGGAATACTGAGTATTTAAGAGCTATGGGAGATATTGTCAACAGAGAAAAACTCGTAAGCCAAGTTAATGAGTTATTAGAAAAAAACCTTTTATTAACAGGAATCACTGCAATCGAAGACAAACTCCAGGATGGAGTTCCTGCTGCAATATCTTTTATTAGAGAAGCTGGGATTAAGGTTTGGGTTCTTACCGGGGATAAAATCGAAACTGCAATAAATATTGGTTTTTCATCAGCATTACTTACAAATGAAATGTCTCGAGCAATAATTGATGGTACTTCAGAATATACTGTGAAATTTCAATTACAAGAAGCTCTTAGTGGTAATAGATTCAATGCTTCAAAATTTGCCCTTATAATATCTGGTGATTCATTATTAAAAATCCTCAAGTCTGATTTGATATTTATGTTTATAAAACTTATTGATAAAGCTGATGTTGTATTAGCTTGTCGAGTTAGTCCTCAACAAAAAGCTGATTTGGTAAGGCTTATAAGAGATGTAAAGCCTAATGTAAGAACTTTAAGTATAGGAGATGGGGCTAATGATGTTAATATGATACTTGCAGCACATGTTGGTGTAGGAATTGCTGGTCTTGAAGGTAACCAAGCTGTACGTGCTGCTGATTATTCAATAGCTCAATTCGCTTATTTGAAAAGACTACTTTTTACTCATGGTCGCGAGTGTTATAGAAGAAATGCTAATCTTATTGGATACAATTTTTATAAAAACCTTCTTTTAACATTACCTTTGTTCTTTTATGGGATTTTTAGTGCTTTTTCTGGGCAGATATTATATAGTATGTGGACTTATCAGTTATTTAATGTATGGTTTGCTAGTTTCCCTATTATGATATACGCGATTTTTGATAAAGATAAAGAGTTTCATAAGCTTGAGCAAATGCCGGAACTTTATAAAATCGGGCTTAAAGATAAGCTTTTTCATGGTATTGCTTTTTGGTCATGGATTGTTGAAGGTGTGCTTGAATCTGTAGTTTTGACTATAGTCTCAGTATATTCTATATGTTATTCATCAACTGAGTCTAATGGAAGAATTATGGGTATGTGGGAAGTTAGTGATTTGATATATTCTTTAGTTGTTATAGTCTGTAATTTGAGGGTTTTCGGGTTTAGTCTGACTTTTTATTGGTTTTCAGTCCTGATATCTTTTTTAAGTGTAGTGATGTATTTTTTAACCTCAGCTATATTAACCCAATGGCTTCCTATTGAAACTTATTTAGATAATTATGATGGCCGGGGATCTACAGCTAAGATATTACAAGTAGCAAATACGTATTTTGTTATAATAATTGTATGTGCAGGGATTTTTATTATTGCTCCTATAATAAAATATATTAAAAAAATCAAAAAATTATTAACACCTCCACCTAAATATAAAGAAATACCTGAAAATGATAATGAAGAACAAGTAGAGCCTGATGAAGATCTTCCACTTAGTACTTATACACCTTTACTTGCTAGAAAGCACACAGGTTTTGCTTTTAGTGGAGAATTAGGCCATACTCCACAGATTACTGACCCAAGCTTCCGAAGACAGTCATAATATTAAATTTAAAAACTTATAGCACTATATTTTAATTGGGATATCAGTATATTTTTATAATTATTCAAATTCGAATCATGATTTATGTCGTTTAAATATATATCAATTGGATTAGAAATTTATCATAAATAGATTTTAGGTACATTTTAAGATTTCTCAGTTAGATAATCAGATAAAGTTATAAGGTTTTTTAAGAGTCTTTGTAAGAATCTTGTAAATACATCAAATTTTTATTTTTAATTTCCATCATCCAGCTTAGAATTCACTTACTACTAAACTGAATGTTAATTCTTATAGGCTTTTATCAGTATTTTGTTTCATATAAATATCGACAACTATTGCCACAAAGTCCCAGTTTATTTTTCAAATTACCAAGAACTTTTTTTATTATAAACTTGTGGAAGTGAAGCAATTTAGGAGGTAAACTGATATCAGATTCAATAGTTTTTTTTGTCCTTATACAAGATTGAGACTTGAATAAAATATTAATTTATTGCGTTATTTATCAGGAATCAGAAGTAGCTCAGTTGGTAGAGCACCAGACCCTCTAAGCCGGTGACCTAGGTTCGAATCCTAGCTTCTGACTTTTATTTAATTTTGATTTAATTAATAAGTCTATCATCAGCGTGAAGGTAAGCCAAGATATGAGTAAGTGTAATATTCAACTAGAACTTTATTTAAAGACTTATTAGAATAAGAATTTCCCATTTTATTAGCCTAATCTTTGGCCTCTGCCGGCAAAACCTGGATTTTGTGCTCTTGCGACACGTGGCTGTTTGATTTTTGATATAAGTTTTTCAAAAAACATAGGGGGAACTAAAAGATCGTAACCATAATCCTGAGGAACTTTTTCCTTTAACAAATAAAAGGCTTCACCAACAACCAAGCCAATCAAATCAATAAGGATTGACTGTTTCATAAGTAAAGACAATCCTAAAAGGACAAAGGGCAAATGTACACCTTTAACTTGAAAACCCCAGAAAAGGTTGATAAGGACTTCAGGTTCATAACGACTCCAAGCATAGATTATGGCAAAGATTAAAGAAAAACCAAGAACTTTTACATCAGCAAACCATGCTAAAGGGAAAAGACTTATTATCATAAAAAGGATTCCCCAATAGAAACTTACAGGATTGTTTTGAAATAAAGGTAAAGTTTCAAGGGCTCTAGTGAATCTTACTCTGTATATTTATTACAAAAAAGACATTTGAATCATCCATTGGAAACTAAAATCCCCGAAATAGACAAGACATGTGAAAATCCTCCAGATCTCAAAATTGTAAAATATCTTGTCAGCTAAGAAAACGTAGTAATATGGGCTTATGATACTTAGACTTGATAAAATAGTTGCTACTACTGATATTGTTAGATAAACTCTTGTGAAATCAGGTAGCGAGTAATACCACGCGTCAATCGTTGACATTTTTATTTTCAGTACCAATAACTCTAAAATTATGTAGTTAAATTATCTTCAAATTAAGTAAACTTTGTATAAGGAGATATAGAACGATTAGCTTTCAAAGCTTTACGTGTCCTAGGAAGTTTACTCTGTTGTAAATTAGTACATTTAATCGGACTCACAAAATTTTTAACACTATTTTCTTGGTTTTCTTTCATAGTTATTTTCAGATCTTTATTACTTCCTAACAAAGATCTCATCATATTCAAAAGCTTATCCTTTTCCTCACATTCTTTACGTAATCTTTGTATCTCATGTTGTAAAGATATCAACTTCTCATTTTCTATATGTTTATTTATATCAGTATGTGTTGTATAAAATCTAGAAAAATCAGCATTTTTATCTTGTTTAAGTTTTTCATTCTCTTTTTTAAGCCTTTGTCGATCTTCATTAACAATTTCTAGTTGTGCTTTTAGTTCGTTTATTTGATTGACAAAAACATTAGTGTTTACTCGATCAGATTCAGTCTCACTTAGTAAGTTAAATGTCCCTAAATCTAAACTTGTAAGTGATAAAGGAATGTTTAACGGAAATTTTGTTTGATTATTCGCTTCCATTACTATTTATATGTTACTTTTCAATAAGGTTTATAAGTAGTTTCATAATGAAGAATTTAGATAACAAGAGTTTTAGGGTATTGGATAAGATTATAAGAGATTTTTTTATATGATGATTATATGGATTGGCTATTATAAGAAATGAAACTTATTAGTTTAAAGAGATATGGTTTAAATAGGATGTAAGTTTTAAGGAAAGTAGATTTTTTGATAGAGGATTTTATTTAAAAATTTAGGAAGATTTTGTTAAGTTTTGATGATTAGTTTCTTGTGGTAAAATTATTAATTTAACTATAAAATGCATAAAGATAAAAATCAATCATAAATATATACTATTATTCTCCCCTAGCATATCATTAAGGATTTTCAAATAACCTTGAAAGCGAATTATGACAACTGAGTTTTCTTCAATAATTGGAAGTAGTTCTTCATCACCATAATCTCTTATTTCACTATTTGTCTCTTCTAATTTAGTTATAGCTCTTTCATACCTTGATCTTTCTGACCTTAAATACTCAGGGTTGATCAATCCTTTTTCTCTAAGTTCTCTTTCATATTCATCTGCTGTATATACTGAAAGCTCATCACTATTATTCTGAGGCTTACTTTTTCTGTAGTCAGTAATATAAACCCCTGGCATAACAGTTTTTTCCATCATGAGCTTATTATTATTATAAAGTATATTGAATATAAAGTGATAAACTATGAATTTAATATTTATTAAATGGACGGTAAACGCATCGAAGACATTGAGCGTCTGCTTCAAAAAATGCGAGAAGAAAACCTCATGTACCGAGAAAACAAACAAAACCTTTACAGCAAGCATATAGAAAACGAAGAAGATGAAGAAGATCATAATTTACCATCGCGATACCGGGAAATAGAGCCGGCAAAAAACAATAAAAAGCCTTCAGAATCTGATCATGAAGACCAAGAAAACAGCGAAGAAGAAGATAGCGAAGAAGTAGCTAGAGAAAGACTAAAAAAACGCTTGGATGAATTGAAAAACCGCAAAACCAAACTAGGTCCTCCAGTTCGAGTAAAAGATACTAAACAAGAAGAAGATTCTGAAGAAGAACAACCAAACCCAAAAGCAAAACCCCCAACAAGACCAACAACAGCAAAAGTTATCCCAAGTTATATTCCTTCACCTATGTTAAAAAGGAAAAAAAACGACCCTGTTTCATTATTTCAGCAAAGACAGAAAGAATGGAAAGCAAATTCTTTTTTAAGGTCTAATACATTAAATACTAGAGAAGGAAGAAAATTAAATTTAGCTTCTACAAATCATACTAAAGACTTTGAGGTTAAAAGAAAAGATGTTCATGAATATATAAGAAATAACTACACTGCCCCTCACGAAAAAAGAAGGGACGATGTAAGATTCCAAACTCGTGTCAAAATGATGACAGTTCCAGAAAATCAATAAATTAGATAATAAATAACAATGCAAACTTTTTTCAAGATTATCCGAAGGCATCTAAATAAAATGGAGCAACCTTTAGATAAATTTGGTAGACCACTACCTAAAAAACAAGGTGATTATTATCTCCCTTCTGTTACTACTGATGCTATAGTATTTCGTGATAGGCCAGATGGATTTCACGACTTATTAATGGTCACACGTGGTAGAAATCCATTTCAAGGGTATCTAGCTTTACCTGGAGGATTTGTTGATTATAATGAAGATCCAGTAGTAGGGTGTTTAAGAGAATTAAAAGAAGAATGCAGTATTGATGGTGTTAATCCTGTTCTTGTCACAGTTGAAGGTGATCCATTAAGAGACCCTAGAGGACATACAATTACAGTAGCATACAGGGTTTCTGTTCCTGCAGATGCTCATGTTGTAGGTGCAGACGATGCCGCACATGCTGAATTCTACCCACTCGTAGATTTGTTAAACCAAACCGACCGGATCGCTTTTGACCACGTAAAAATCATCAAAAAAGCGATAATCAGCATTGGGGCATCAGATAAATACAACATCAGCCTCTAACTACCTAACTCTTTAGAATTCCTCATAATCTTTTAAATATAATTCCAATATAAATCATAAATTCCTAATTATATCCTATGCAAAAGTCCATGCCATATTTATCAAAAACTATCCACAAAAATTTTATACAAAACTTACCACTACAAAGTCAGCCTTCTAAGATTTCATAATAATACTTTCTAAACATGGGAAATTTTCCCGACTTAATCTTCTTCAAGCAAGTATAAAATTCAATGGTCATATAAATAAGATGTTTAGCAGGCTACTAAAGTTACCTAAAGCCACTCCTAGGCGCTTAATGACTGCTTCGGCTGGAGATGAAGAGCCTAATTTCTTAGAAATGGTCCGTATTAACCTTGATCGTGCTGCTAAGTTTATGAACATGGACCCAGCTGTCTTAGAATTAGTCAAGACAGCAGATGCAACATTGACAATGACAATTCCTTTAAAGAGAGATAGTGGGCATATTGAATATTTTAAAGCATATAGGGTGCAAAATTCTCGACACAAGACTCCAACTAAAGGTGGGACTAGATATGCAAGTGATGCTTCATTAGAAGAAGTTCAAGCCTTAGCTTTACTTATGACTTTAAAGTGTGCTTGTGTGAATTTACCTTTTGGTGGAGGTAAAGGTGCTGTAAAAGTGGATCCTAAGTCTTTAAGTGAGGGTGAGATTGAAAGGCTCACAAGAAGATATGCTCTCGAACTTGCTAAAAAAGGCTTTTTAGACCCGTCAATGGATTGTCCAGGACCTGATATGGGTACAGGTGAACGTGAGATGGCATGGATGATGGACACATACCGATTCCATAACCCTGAAAATTTATATGCTCAAGCTTCGACTACAGGTAAACCATTAAGTTGTGGAGGGATATCAGGAAGAACAGAATCTACAGGACTTGGTCTTTATTATTGTTTAAGAGAATTCATGAATGATCCTGAATATATGAATAGAGTAAATTTAACAACTGGTATGAAAGATAAAACTTTTATTGTCCAAGGCTTTGGTAATGTTGGATATTGGGCATCACATTTTATTGAAGGAGATGGGGGTAAAGTTATAGGTGTTTTAGAAAGAGATGGAGCAGTTTATAATCCAAATGGTATCTCAGCTGAGGATTTAAAAAAATATATGATTAAAAGAGGAACTCTTAAAGGGTTTCCAAGAGCTGAGTATTTTGAAGATATAGAAGAAGTGTTTAAAAAACAATGCGATGTAATTATCCCTGCAGCTCGTGAAAGGTCAATCACAGGGAAAAATGCAGTGAATTTTAATTGTAAAATCGTTGCTGAAGGGGCTAATGGGCCAACAACTCCAAGAGGTGAAGATGTACTTACAGCAAAAAATGTTCTTGTCCTTCCTGACTTGTTACTTAATGCAGGAGGTGTGACTGTATCTTATTTTGAATATGTTAAGAATTTAGGGTTTATAAAGCCTGGGTTTATGACTAGAAGATTAGAGTCAAAGACTAATCAATGGATACTTGATAGTGTGACAAAAGGAAATAGTGAGGTTACAGATGAGAATATTAAAAATATACTTGAAGGACCAAGTGAAGTTAATCTTGTGTACTCAGGACTTGAAGATGTTATGTGTCAGGCTACTGAAGAGACTAAAGCTACTAGTAAAGAGCTTGGAGTTTCATTGAGAGTTGCCGTATTTATTAATGCTATTAGGAAAATCAACTCTGCTACACTTGGAGGCTCTGTAGGACATTAATTTAGAGATTTTTATTAGATAATTTGTTGAGTTTTTTTTTTGGAATAGGGTGTAAAATAAGGGCTTTTATAGAAGTTGTGATTTAGGTGTTATAAAAAACTAAGGTGCTTATGAGATATGAATAATATAGAGAAATAGGCTTATATAATTTCAAAAAATTGTAAAAATTATTAACTATTGGTCTAAGAAATTCATAAACTGATCTTTGTTGTCTTTAGGGTCTATTCTTAAAGGTTTAAGATTTTTCCTAGTAAAGCTTCTGATTTTTATCTCTAACAACCCTGATCCATTAATATCCTTCATTTTCTCAAGATGCTCAACTATTTCTTCCTTAGTACTAGCCGTAGCCGCATAAGCATATCCACATCCTTGGGCAACTTTGACAAAATCAACCACATCCCCAACACTTGGTGCTCCTCCAGCACTTTCATGAACTTCATTGTTGAAAATAATATGTCGCAAATTACCTATTTTCCTTGCCCCAATCTGAGCACAAGCACCCATATGCATAAAAAAACTTCCATCTCCATCAAGTATATACACCATTTTTGAAGGTTTAGCAAGGGCAATCCCCATAGCAATACTACTAGCATGACCTTTAGCACCTAAACAATAAAAATCCTGATTCCATAAAAGTCCTCTTTTTTCTCTCAATTCCATAAGTTCTCTTGAAGAAAGCCCAGCTCCTGAAACAACTGAATCAAATTTCCCAACTGAGTTTAATAAAATTTCTAAAGCTTCTTCACGACTTAACTGATATTTTTGTAGTGTATTTTTATTGCTTTCATAAGTCAAAAAAGTTTTCCTTCTTACTAAAAATGCATAAGGAGAATTTTTTGTCCTTAAATGAAAATGGGCTAAATCTAAAGCTGCAGCAGCACCTTCTTCATAATTTGGAAGGACTTCGTTTGTTATACCAATATCAGCTAATAAACTTGTTATTATTTCCCCTTGAACTTTATGTTGAGGTTCATCTTTTTTACCAGGTTCCCCTCTCCAGCCGATAAGTAAAAGCATTGGGATTTTATATACTTTAGGATCAGCAAGGCTTAATATTGGGTTTACTATATTCCCAACTCCTGAATTTTGCATAATGACAACTGGATAACGCCTTGTAGCAAGATGCCAACCAGCAGCTATTGAGATTGCAGTACCTTCATTTGCCCCAATTATATATTTTGATGGAGGATGATTGTCACTTATATACTTTATAAAGTCTGTTAGTAATGAATCTGGAAGACCTGTAAAAAAATCAAACCCTCGCTCAATTAGTTGATTATAAAAAACATTTGGTGGAAGGAAGTCCCTTTCTGTTTCATCCATAGGAGAGGTTTCAAAGCGCACAAATCTACGTAGAGGATGCAAAGATTTTATCCTGGATAAAAACATTTTTATGACGTAGGTAAGATATGGTAATGGCTATGATTTGGCCTTATTAGATTTAGTTTGATTTTAGTTTTATTAAAGGATGATGGATTGAGAAGTTTTAATAGAGTTGGGTTGAAGAGTTGGATGATGGGGAAATTTGATCAGAAAAATTGGAATAATATAGGTAGATAGGAAGATTATGAAAAGTGTTGAAGTAGGAAATTTGATGAAAATAATTGAGGGAATTGTGTTTGGTTGTTGGGAAAAAGGTTTGCTTTGGGTTTAGGGGCTTGCTTTGTTTGATTTTGGTTTTTTTTAATGAAGCGAGATATTTTCTATTTAAGAAGGCTAAATTTTTAAATTTTGCTAGGATTCTTGAGTTGGATAATGATTTAGAGGATATTAGGCTTGTAGGGATGAAATATATAGTTTTGTATAGGGTAGAAGATTATAAGATATATAGATTGATAGATTAGGTTTATATTTAGATGAAAGTTAATTTTAGATTGTTACTGTATGGCAAAGACTTATCTTGCTCACTTATCCCAATCTATTATTTTAAGACTTATTTACCAACAAGATTCTATTTCTCAGAACCTTCCTCGGCTAAGTCTAAATATATATTATATTAGTCAGAATTAGTTAAAAAATATAATTTACCAAAGATTCTATTTTAAGATAGAAATTCTGATAAACTCATAGGGATAGTTTTACTTGAATCTTGAAGTTATAAATATGCATCCTAGTAAACAAATTATGTTTAAAGAATAAATTTTAGCTATTGATAGATAAAATTTTACTATTTTCTATATAAGTTAGTAGATCGTAATAATTTAATCTCAATCTGAAATCTGGTTGAAGCATAGTTTTCAATAGATTCTTTATAAAGATATTTTCTATAAGATCAATCACTCCGAAAAGCTTTTCAGTATTTTCAAAAGAATTAAAACTATTAGGAATTTCAAATTTGAAAAATCGTAAAAATACCATACCAAGTGAAAAAATATCTGCCTTCTCTTTGTTGAAATAAGCTTTTTTGCCACCATAATCATATGCATACTGAAGTTCAGGTGCCATATACCCTAAAGATCCTCTGATTTTAAATTCTCCTTCTATTATATGTTCTGACTCCATATCAGGGATTTCAGAAGCATCAAAGTCAATAATTTTTACATTTAAATTTCCATCTGTAAGTAAATTTTGAAGTTTAATATCACCATGATATATATGATACATAGCCATTTCATTAAATGATTGTAAAAGTTTTGTAAAAACCGTGATAATTTGATCCTCTCTCAGTTTAATATTATTTTTTTTATATTTCTCTAAGTATTCTTTTAGGTTTTCTTCATAATAATCCATGATAATATTTACTGAATTAGTTTGATCAATAAAACTTCCATAGAACTTTATAAAGCAATTGTTGTGTGCAGATTTGTTTGATAAAAACTCATAGATTTTTATTTCATTAGATATCTTTATGAATTTATTATATGGAATAGCGCTTTGATTTTTAAACGGAGAGTATTTTTTGATGGCAACTTGAATTAAATTATAAGTTCCTTTGTATATTGAGATTTGACATTTGGAGGTTGGCTTAGTGAAGAAAGGCAGTGATAGATTTTCTATGTTTAAACAGGGAATCTGATAGCCGCTATCTATATTTAATAAATTAAGACTTGTTTTAATATTCTCAATATCATCTAAAACACTTGGATCTATTTCTTTAAACTTTTCAAGCATATCCACAATGCATTTTAAACAAGATATCTTTTTACACTTATCTTCATAGCACAAATTACAACAAGCCTCACACCCTTTTCTCAAATAATCCAAAATATAATCATCCACAGTCACAATCATGCTTCTAACTTTAAATTTGTCTACACTTTTCCACTTATCTAAACATGATAACAATAATATTATATCATCACTCGAAGCATCTCCAATAATTTTCTCAATTATTTCCATAGCTTTAATACCAAAAAGTTCACTTGCTTCAAATACCCAATTTGAGTTATAATCTTTCAAAATTTTTACCCCGCTTTCATGCCATTCTATTATTTCTTCAAGGGTTTTGGCGTACTTTATTTTTTTTATTAATATGTTATTGCATGCTAATTCAATATAAGTTTCGAAATCATTATAATAATTTAGTATATCCAGTGCATATTGGAGAATTTTGCTGTATTTCGAACTTTTATAACTATTTATTTCTAGTATTGATAGCGCAATAGCTTTTGGAATAAGAATGCCAATATTACTATCATCTAATTTAGAAATAGTTTCCAAAATTAGGTCTAGGCTTATTTCTCTCCATTGATTAATATCATTGTCTTCAGCGTTAAATAATAGCTTTAACTTGGGAATTATGTATTTGTTGACTATTTGATTTGGATCGATTTCCATTTGATAAAAGTTTATAATGGAATATTTAGTATATATTTTTTACTTGATAAAAGATATGATAATGTATATTTAAAAGGCAAGTTTATTTGTAAAAACTGTTGATGAAATTATTGATTATAGGTACATAAAGTAAAATTACTAAATTCTAATGTATTCTTTATTAATAGAATAAAAATTTTAAGTAGTTTTATATTAGTATTAAATTTCTTAAAGTATACACTTATAAGCACTTCTTTAATAATCTTATATATGGAAGTTGTGTAAATTAAATAATAATTTAATAAGAATATAAATATACCTTTCATATCACTGTATATTTTACAAGTATTTTATATAATCATCATTATCATATTAAAAAAAATAATGTCTACCTGCAAAACCATCTGTCTTGAGCCAGAATGCAAAGGTAATGTAGAATATTATGTCTTTCATTGCCCATATCATGGGTTTTGCAAATTACATTTCCTACAGTCTCAGCGCTTTAAAAGAATATATACATGTGATACATGTTTTTCACAAGTAGAGTCCTGTGACTATCTAGGAATTCCAAACAAAATTCAAGTACCTTATAAAAAAAGAGCAAGATTTCCTACAGTAGTTATAAAAACAGAAAAGACTTTTGGCGAAAATTTTAAACAACGAAAAGAAAGAATAAATAGCCTTATAGATCTTTTAAAAACCAAACAAAGTGAAGATCTCGAAAATTATGAAAATGAAAAAGATTTGGGAAATAAAGAAGGCCTTGGACAAATAAATGAAGTTACATCTAAGATAGAAATGGGACTTAAAGATAGTGAGAATGAAGAAAACAAAACTGATACATATTCTCAATTATCTTTTGAAATCAAAAGCCAAGCTTCGGATTATTTGCAAAACAATCTCAAACGAAAAATCTCACCTAAGCCATCACTTTCTAAACCTCTTAAACCAGATATGGGTAAACAAAATATTAAAATTTCAAAAAGTACAAGTCCTAAAAATCTTGAAAAAGTTCTTACTTCTAAAAATCCAACTGTTATTTCTCCACAGCCTTCAACACGGAAAAAAAAACTAAAAAAAGCTGTGACAATAACGAAAGATTTTGAACAGCCAAATAAAATAGTAAAAAAAAATACTTTTAACCAAATAAAAAATGCTATTTCGTCAGATAAAAATTTAAAGCATGCGACAGATGAAGAAAAATTATTAGTTTCAAAAAAATCACTTAAAGAATTGGATTTAGAAAATAAAGAGAAGGATTTACACTATAAAAAATCATGTGAAAAATGTTAAGGAAAANCTTAAAGAATTGGATTTAGAAAATAAAGAGAAGGATTTACACTATAAAAAATCATGTGAAAAATTGCAGACTGATAATAAAACACTAAAAATCAATGCAGATTTGATTCAAACTGAAAACGATAGGAACTGGCAAGAAGAAAAAAACTTAATGCAAAATCAAATTGATAATTTACATAAGCTTCTTAAGAATACAATACCTAAAGATAGTATAAAAGAATATCATGCTGAAAAACAAGAACTTGTAAAAACCATACAAGAAATGGATTTGCTTTTACAACAAAGGAAAAATGAAGAAGAAGAAAAATCAGAAAAATATCATAAACTAGATGAAATTAACAGTAGGCTAGTTCGAGAAAATAATGAACTGAAAAAACAGATAGAAATATTATTAAATATTAACAAAGAGAAGCATATATTGGCTTAGATTATCAAACTAACTAATAGTTTAGCTATTAATTAAAATTATGTCTTCCTATAATAATTAATAATAATCAGCCTTTCTATTAAATCATAAAATAAGTGCTATTCATAAATTATCTTAACTTTTAATAATAGTCATAGAGCAATTTAATCTATCTAATTTTCAAACAATCTCCATTCTAGAATCTTCAATATTTTCATTAGCTTTTATCAAGTCATTTTGATAAATAATTTTAAGTTTTTCTATTTCAACATTTTTACAATTAATCTCTCCTTGCAATTTTTCATGTTTTTGTTTCATCTCAAGAATTTCTAAGCATTTTATTTCAAGATCCTTATTATATGCTAGATTATTTTTTCTCAGACTATCGACCTCTAATTTAAAATACCTAAGCGAGTCTTCAATAGCATTTTTTTCACTAATCTCATTATTTAAATTTTCTTGTAATTTTTTCATTTCTTGATTAATCTTTATAATTTCTTTATTTTTTTCTTCTAAAGTTTTTTCATAATTTATGTTTTCAGTATTTGCTAGAGTATCAGAAACTTCATTTTTTTTCTCAACAATTTTGGATTGTTTTTCTAACTCTTGTATTTGTTTTTTATAGATTTCAATTTGCTCATTTAGACTTGTTAGAAGGGAGTTTTTTGATTGAATTTCATTTAAATGATAATCTATTATTTTTTTGAAATATGAGTTATTTGCGAGATAGGATGGTAAAGATGGGGATAATTTTATAAGGTTTACTAAGTGTTCTTTGATAGGATTTTCTGTTATAAAAAACTCTTCTATTTTTTTTGAAAGGGCTGATTCAAGTTCTAATATTTGTATTTCTGCACCTTTGACAATATGCTTAAGTGCTTTTAGTTCTTCACGAATATTAACATCAGAATCTTTTCTTATTTTATAACTTTTCTCCATCTCTACTTCATAATCTTTCTTAGCCTGCAGCATTTCTAAATCATGCTCAGCTTTAATTTTTTCTCTCTCATTCATAATCTTCTCTAAATCCATAAAATAAGCATCCCTCTCCTTAGCTAAATTATGAGTTTTAGCTTTTAAACCCTCTATTTCCTCTTTTTGCCTCACAATAATACTCTGCAACTCGACAATTTTTTTATTAAGAATCTCAATATCCTCATCTTTTCCACAACCTTCCGCTTCTTTTCTAACCCTCTCCAATTCTTCACTATTCAACTTTTCTTCTTCCTTTTTTTCAATAGCTTTTCCTTTCTCTCTTTCTTTAACATTCTCCATCTCTCTCTGTATTTCTTTATATCTTTTAATTTTCCCTTGTAGTCTCAAATTTTCATCTACAAGTTTTTTATGTTCATTTTTCATCTTAAACAACTGTTCATTAATTGACCTTCCAATTGTATTTGATTTATCCAAAGCACATTTAAGTGAATCACATTTCCTTGTTTGATTAACAAGTTCAAGTAATTTTTCATCTAATTTTTTCGATACTTCATCTAATTCTAATATTAATTCATGGTTCCTCAAAGCCAAAGTTTCTTTCTCATCAGAAAGTTTTGACTTAGTCCTATCATGATGCCCAACCAAATCTTTTTCTCTTTTATATGATTGTTCTATTAATATCTGTTTTTCTTTACGTAAATCTTCAATAATTCCTTCATATGCTTTTTCTTTTTCATTTTGCCCTTCTCTTTCTCTTAGAATTTCAGCGAACCTTTTTTTTATGCTAAGATTTTCCCCAAGTATTCCTGCATAATTATCTGCTGCAAAGTCTAAAATGTATCCAAGACTATTTTTTATTGCAGATATTGAGTTTATTTGTGGATTATTGATATCTGAAGTTTTTGATATAAATTGGTCTTTAAGATGAGGGAAAATCCATTCTTGAGTAAGGAGGACTTCTCTGAGGATTGCTATTTTTAATTCGAATTCTTTGAGGATTTTCTCGTTGAGTTCAGAATTTTTCTTTTCTTCTTGGCGCTTTTTTTCTAGGTCCTGGCATTTCCATTCTAGGTTTTTGGTTTGATTACGGGCATTTTCAAGCTTTTGGTAAGTTGAAGTTCGGATTTCTTCGTTTTCATTACGGAGCTTTTCGTTTTCTTGATAAATTTTATTTAGAAGAATCCTTAGCTCCTCTGCTGGCAAATCTTGAACTGTGTTTTTGTTGAAAATCTGGTAAAAGGCTGAGTCTTCTTTGCTTGCCCGACGGTCTTTGCTGGAGCTCTGGTAGTCTGACTTCATTTGTTGGTGCTTTTGTCCTGAGTCTAGTAGTTTTTCTTCTAAAATTCTTATATTCTGTTTCAGCCTAATATTCTCAGTCTGCAGACTATGCATATTACTATCCGGCACCTGATAATAATTAATCGAAGTACTTGGACTTGCAGGTCCAGATCCATAAAATTCAAAATCTTTATTCTCATCCCTATCACCCAATATATTTTTCTTACCACTTTGTTCCAAAAAAGCATGTTTATTCAACTCACTTTGTATTTCATTTCTTAATACCTTTACAGTATTTTTTTCTCTAACCGGGCTTGATTTAATTTCATAAGCTAGCCGCTCTTTATTAAGAATTTTAGACTCTGAGTTCATCTGACCCTTTTCAAAAATTTGAAGGCTTTTAGAAACTAGCATTGGCTTTATACCTGAACCTTCATATGCTGTAGAAGCTTCTGAGGGTCGATAAACTTTCTGGCCATAAAGTTCTGAAGCTTTTCTCCTAGCAGAAAGTGATGTGTATGCTGCTGGGCTTGAGTCTTGATACTTTTGCAAGGTTGATAAAGGTGAATAATATTTGCTTTCTTGAACTAAAGATAATCTTCTTTCTGGAGATTTACTATAGGTATTGTCTACCTGTACTGAATCTTGTCTGTACCATAGTTGCATTTTTATTATACGAAAATCGTTAAGATATGAAAAATGCGCTTTTAAATTTATTTCTCTTTAAATGATTTATTAGAAAGTTTTTAAGGTTAACTGTTTTTTAAAGCTCTAACTAGGTTTTTGAGTTCTTTGTTTTCTATTGTGAGTTTGTTAATAAGTGCTTTAAGTTCATCAAGTTTAGCATTTTGGAACTCTTGAGATTGGCTACTGATTCTTTCCAGATCTAAAGTTTTTGTATTTAGTTCATGGGAGAGGTAGATATTTTCTTGTTTGAGTTCTTCTAATTGATGTTTTAATGGTTCAAGGATTTGATTCACGTTTGGAGTTATTTGATTTCTAAGACGCTTAATTTCTTCTTCTTGAAGTGCTAATTCATTAGATTTTTGTAATTTTATATCTTCGTATTCTTTTTGGACTCTTATGAGTTGGTTGTTAAGTTCACGATTTTGAACTGCTATTTTACTATTGTTTTCTTGGAATTGCTTGATATTGTTTTTTAAGTTTGAAATTTCCATTTCATATTGATTAATAATTTCTGAATAAGATTGACCTACCATTTCTGGTAAGTCTTGATTACTCTTCAAAATTAGTAATTCTTTTTTTAGACTTTCATTTTCTTCATTTAGTTTTTTGTTTTCAGAGGAAATATTATTAGCATTTTCTTTTGATACAGTAAGTTCCTTGTTTAAATTATTGTAAGCGTTATAATAATCAGTAATTTGTGAACGAATTTTTGTATTTTCTTCTGTATAATAATGTTCAAGAGCTCTGGATTTTCCTTCAAATTCTTTTTCGATTCTTTGTAAAGTATTTTTTAATGAATTATTTTCATGATGAAGATCTTGAAGAGCTTTTGATTTTTCATTTAGTTCTTTTTCGAGTCCTTGCAAAGTATTTTTTAGTGAAGTATTTTCTTGATGAAGATCTTGAAGTGCTTTTGATTTGTCATTTAGTCCTTTTCCGATTCCTTGTAAATTATTTTTTAGTGAACTATTTTCTTGATGAAGATCTTGAAGAGCTTTTGATTTTTCATTTACTTCTTTTTCGATCCCTTGTAAAGTATTTTTTAATGAACTATTTTCTTGATGAAGAGCTTTTGATTTGTCATTTATTTCTTTTTCGATTCTTTGTAAATTATTTTTTAGTGAGCCATTTTCTTGATGAAGATCTTGAAGAGCTTTTAATTTTTCATTTAGTTCTTTTTCGATTCCTTGCAAATTATTTTTTAGTGAACTATTTTCTTGATTAAGATTTTGTAGAGCTTTTGATTTGTCATTTAGTTCTTTTTCAAGTCCTTGCAAATTATTTTTTAGAGAACTATTTTCATGGTGAAAATCTTGGAGTGAGTTTGATTTATCGCTTAGTTCTTTTTCAACTCCTTGTAAAATATTTTTTAATATATCTTTTTCTTGCTGCAGATTTTGAAAATCTCTTAATTTTTCATTAAGTTCTTTTTCAATTCTGGATGATTGATTTTTTAATGAATTATTATTTTGTTGCAAATTTTGAAGAGACTTAGATTTATCTTCAGATTCTTTTTTAATTTCTTTAAATTGAATCATTAGTATATTATATTCTTGCTTCAAGTCATCAAATGCTTTTGAAATTTTTTCCCTCTCAGAAACTATATCCTGAGTTCTCTCAATTTCAGACTTTTGCATAATGACTGAATTTTCAAAGTTATCTTTCAAGGTTTTCTTTTCATTTTCAAGTAATTTAATTTTATCATGTAACTCACTGTTACTTGATTTCAGCGTATTCTCCAATATATTAGCTTTTTCTAGTTCAATATTTAATTGATGAGACTTTAGTTGAAGTTGTTGCAATTCACTTTTGTAATTTACATGGAGTTTTTCCTTTTCTTCTTCACAACTTATGCTTTTGCTTTTAAGTTTTTCTATTTCATTTTTCATATTTTCCTTTTCTTCTTCATAGCTTAAGTTTTTGCTTTTAAGTTTTTCTATTTCATTTTGCATATCTTTCTTAAGACTCATATTTTCTGATTCAATATTCTCCTTATCTTTTTGAATGAGTTTATATTCACCATCTAAAACATTGTACTGAGTAACAAGATTTTTGCATTCTTTTTGTTGTTTATCAAACTCGATCTGTAATAATTTTATTTGTTTATCTTTATCAATATTATCATTCTTCAAACTTTCCAAGGCATGTTCAAACTCTTCTTTTTTATCTTCAAATTCATTGTAGATAATCATTGGGTGGTCTGATTTTTCATCATTTTTCGCTATTATAAAATCATCTTTATCTTTTTCTTGATTTTTAATAATTTCAGCAAACTTATTTTCTTCTACATGCAATTTATCTTTTAATTCATTGATATGCATATTAGCATCTTCTAAATCTGCTTGCAATTTAGATATATTTTTTAAGTTTTTGTCAATTTCACTAGATTTTTGGTTTTTAATATCATTAATAATTTGCTCAAAATTTTTGATTTCTAGCTCTTTGTTATCTAGTTTTTCCGATAAAATTTTTATTTTATTATTGGCCCTTTCAGAATTTTCTTTTTCACGATTTTCATAAAGGCTTATTGAATTATTCATTTCATCAATCAACGAATAATTTTTTTGAATTTCTTTATTTAAGTTTTCATTTAGGTTCATTATATTTTCATAAGCCTTCTCAAGGTCTTGATATTTTATTTGATATTCAATTTTAAGTTTATCAAATTTTTCCAACTCTTCACATAGCCTTTTGTTTTCATTTTCATATATTTGTGATGATGTTTTCATTTTATTTAGTTCTTCTTGTAATTTAAAATTTTTATCATTCAAATTGTCTAGCATTTCTTTAAAACCTTTTTCTAGGTTGTTTTCCCTTGTTTTTTCCTCATCTTCTTGATCTGAAACTGGTAAATAAGCAGTGACTTCTTGAATATGAGGATTAGAGCTATGCATATTTTCAATTTCTTTATCTTTGATTTCGCATAGTTTTTCAAGGTGATTTTTTTCATTTATTAATTTTATTTCAGTCTCATTTTTGCATATAATTTCTTGCTCTAAAAATGAAATCTGGTTTTTTAAATCATCAATAGCTTTATAATTATCTAATAATATTGGAGATATTTTATTTTCAAAATCTTTAGCACCTTCATCTATAAACATTTTTTGCCTTTTTAATTCATCAGCTAGCTGGAGTTTTATTTGATTGATGAAGACTTTTGCATCAGTTAAAATTTTAGAGTGCATGCGGATTTTGTTAGTAACTGAAAATAGCTTTTCGCATCTTTTATCATAATTCTGAATCCTCAGTGTAAGATTTTTGATTTTAGAATTATCCATTTCATTAGAAGTTTCTTTATTTTTTAGATTTGCTATACTCTCTTTTTGCTTATTAATAAGATCCGCTTGATCTTTATTTTCTTCCTCTTTTTTGTTGAGTGATTGCTTGTATTGATTCAAAGTAAAATTGAGATCGTTTTTTTGTGATGAAAGTTCGTTTATCTGTTTTTGAAGATTTAATATTAATACTTTTTGATTATCAACTTCTACTATATATTTTTTTAGTTCATTAATCTCATTTTCAAGTTCGCTTGCATAATGTTCTAAATCTTCTTTTTCAAGCATTAAATTTCGGGATTCTTTTTTGTCACTTACTTTTTCTTGCAATTCTTGTATAGTAATTATATAAAATTTTTCCTTAGAATCCCACTCTCTTCCTAATTTATTAAGCATTTCTATTTCCTTCATGTTTTTTTGAACTTGCTCTCTGTATTGATTAAGCTCAATTTCTTTCGTAGTAAGATCAATCTGAGATTTTTTTTTAAATTGATCAAATTCATTATTTATGCTTGATACTTTTTCCTCTAAATTTTTTATTGTCAACTGATCTTGGTTAGGAATTGGTTTTTCGATTGTCGATTTGCTTTTATTTACTACTTGTTCTAACCTTCTTTTTATGCAATCTTTTTCAGATTTTAACTCATAAATTTGATATTTTATCATTTTATTTTCTTCATCAGAATTTTTTGCATATGCATTTGCTTTTTCAAACTCTAATTGTATCATCTCATATGCTTTTTCAAGCTCTACGTACTTTTTTGGTAAATTAGTGATAGTAATTTCTTCATCAGAATTTTTTGCATATATATTTGCTTTTTTAAGCTCTTCATAATTTTTGGATAAATTAGTGATAGTAATTTCTAGCTCTCGTAACTTCTTATTTCGAGCTTCTAATTCTTTTTCTTGTATCTTGATATTTGCATAGAAGTTACTACTTTCCATCTTAAAATCCTTGATATTTTGTATATACTCTTTTTCTTTAAATTCGCTTTCTGAAACTTTATTTTCCAATGTTGATATAATTTTTAGATACTTTTTTTCTTTAAATTCGCTTTCTGAAACTATATTTTTCAATGCTAAGATATCTTTGTTTAGTTCATTATTTTCATTTAGTATTTGCAAAGATTTCCTTTCTATATCATCAAGTATGCTTTTTAAATCACTTTTTGATGGAGAATTACTTCTTTGATGTGATTTAAGCAAGACTGATTTTTGGGGAGTAGAATAGTTTGTTGATCGGTTTGGAGAATCAGGATAAAATTTTAGAGGTGAACTATGAGTAGTTGATACTAAAGTGTTATATATTGATAATGCTGTATTATTAGTTTCTAAGATTGTTTTTTCAAGATTCACAATATTTTCAGTCAATCGCTTATTTCTAAATTCCAGATCTGAGTTATTCCAATTAAGTTTGCTAATTATATTTTTGAAATCTGTTGTTTCTTTATTATTTTTATGCAAATTTTTCTCCATTATTGATTTCAGTTTATAGTTCTCATCTTTTAGCTTCTTATTATTTTTTTCATTTATAAGATTATAATCTCCCTTCACACATATTTCTTTGCATATATAATCTTGATTAAAATCAGCTGGTTCATCTAGTTGATAATAATGTAAATCTTGATTGTTGTATTTTTTTATTTTACTGCTTTTTTCATAAAGAGTTTCGTATATATTCAGTCTATTTTCAAGCTCTTTAATATAATTTATTAGCTTTTCATTTTCTTGTTTTAATATCTTTGATTCATTATTGGGTAAGGAATTATAAATACCTGATGAAGCAGCCTCTTTTAATTCATAATTTATATGCCTTGGCCTTGAAAAAAAATTTCTATCATGAGCAATTTTACAATTTTTATCATTTTCTCTTTTGATCTGACTATTAAATTTTACCCTGTGAATCTCAGGGCTTTGACTTAAGTTGGCTACTCCAATTCTCCCTTGCTGAGAATGTCCTCTATTTTCAGTGCTTCCTCTTATGCTATTAAAAGATAGATGTACTTTTAAGTTTTGGAGATCATGAGATAAATTTCGATTCCCATTATTTTTAATTAGCTCTAGTCTTCTGGCATCTATATTCTCTCTTGAATGGGTTGACTCATAATTTGCTGGAATTAAAGTCTGATATTGAGATTCCTCAATCCCATCACTTCTAATATTCCCCCTAGAACGGTTTAATCTCAATCTAGTTTGACTTCTTTCTTCACCAGCATAAGGGATCCTAGTATTTTTGTTTTGAGGTAGTTCAGAAGGACTTGAGGGAAGTTCATTAACCCCATAACTGTATATAATTGAATTCTTTCTATAATCATTTTCTTCTATTATCCTTTTAGAATCGTTAGGAAATACTAATTTGTTAGTAAAATTTCCTTGATTTGGATAGAGACTGTAATTTGTTCCTTTGTATCCTATATTATCAAAACTCATTTTTATATATTAATTTAAACTATAACTCTTAACGGTTTATTATCATATTTAAAAAGAGCACTTATTATTTATACCTCATGACGATCATGATCATAAAAATTATTATTTATATTATAAAGCATACAAAAATCTTCGATATTGTTTATCAAATATTTATCCTTAACTAAGTTTTAAAATTTTTAATTGCTGTTTTAGTATCATATTTTCTTCTTCTAATTTCCTAAATCCATTAATAATTTCATTCATTTGAGCACTTAAAAATTCAGGCTTTTGAGATTTTGCATTTTCTAGAGCTGCTTCAGCATTAGCAAGTTTATGCATTAATTCTTGATTATGTTTCTCACAATTTTCTAACCTAGAAATATAAGAATTCATATATTTTTCATCAGTTTGCATGCATATTTTTTCAAGTCTAGATTTTTCATCACTAATTTTCTGAATATCTTCATTGTGACTTTTTTCTTTCTCAGCAATTTGACTTTCTAGCATTTGAATATTTTGATGATAATCTTTGAGTTTATTAGCTAAATCACTGTTATTTTTCATTAGCAATTTCGATCGTTCATTTAATTCATTTATTTTCTGTTTAAGACTATCAACACTATCTTCTGAAGATTGAGCATTAAATCTATTCAAAGGATCATTTTGTGCATCTATTTTTTTTTTAAGTTTTCCTATTTCATTTTCTTTTATGGTTAGTTTGATTTCAAGGTTTTCTATTGTCGAATTCAAATTAAAAATCTCATCTTGCTTGATTCTACTAGATTTAATTTTTGAATTAAGCATTTCTATTTCTTCATCTTTTAAATAAATAGTATTTTTCAACTCTTTTGCTACAGCATCAGCTCTTATAATATTTTCTTGTAAAGTTTCTTTATCATAAATAAGTATAGAATTTAGTTTTTGTTTTTCCTCAAAGTTTTTTTGCAATATTGCATTAGTGTTAATTAAATGAGAGAATTTTTCTTCAAGTATTTTCTTCTCAGAATAAAAATTATTGATTTCAGAAATTTTGTTTTCAAATCTTGTGTTTTTTTCATTTAAATCTGTATTATTTTTTATCAGATCCTCAACAGTTTTTTCTAAATTAATATTTTTTTCATTTATGCTTTTTATCTTATCTCTTAAAATATAGGATTCATTAACTAGATTAGCATTTTCTTCTTTAAGTTTTAGTTGTATATCATTTAATTCATTGTTTTTAGCTTCTAATTTTTTTTTAATTGTATCTAATTTTTGAGTATAAACTTCAGAAGCTAAACTTGCTTTATTAAGTTTTTGATATTCTTCTGATAAGTTTTTATATTCTTTTTGTTGAACTTCAATATTTTCCAAAATTTTATTTTTTTCATCTTCGATATCTTTATTAGTATTGCTTAGTAAGGCTATATTTTTAGCAAGTTCATCATTTTCTTTAATCACTAATTCAAGTCTTTCTTTATATTTTTGAGATTCGATTTGTGAATTAAAACTTTGTGTTTTTAGTTTATTTTCATTTTCTCTCATATCAGCCAATTCTTTTTGAAGTTTAGAAATTATTTCATCTAATTCCTTTTTCTTCTCTAAATCTTTAGGCTTTTCAGGTAGGTTTTTAAGTTTAATAAGTTTTTCTTGAAGCCCAACAACTTGTTCATTTAATTTCTTGTTTTCAGTCTCATGAATTTTTATTTGATCTTCTAGGGATTTTGTGATTATCTGCTGTTTCTCAGAATTTGTATTTGAAGATCTTAAGGCTTCATTTTCACATTTCAATTTCTCTAAACAATTCTTTAATTCTTGATTTGCACCATCTACTTCTTTTAATTTCCTAGCATTATTTTCTCCTTCAATAACAAGCTCAAGCAATTCATCTTTTTCATTGTTTGCTGCTCTAAGTTCTCGGCATTTTTTCTTAAATTTTTCATCAAGATCTGAAATGGTTTTCTTATATTCATTAATATTTTTTTCATATTCATCAATAATCTTTATTTTTTCATCAAGTAAGTTTTGAAAATCTGGCTTTTCGCTTTCTGTTTTATTTTTTATGTTGGTAAATTCAATAGTCAGTTTGTTATACGCAATTAATAATTCACTGATTTTTCCATCTTTTTCATTTATTAGCTGATTTAAATTTTTTATGATTTGGCTTTGCTTTTCCGCTTTATCATTTTGTGTATTCAGCAACTTTTCCAGTTCAGTAGAATGTTTTTTATTATGTTGAGAAGGCTTTTCTTTATTATCTTGATCTTTTAACTCTTTATTTAAAGCAGCTTTTTCTTGAGTTAATTCAGATATTTTTGTATTAAGAGCTTTTATTGAATTTTCTTTATCAATAATAAGATTATGCATTTTTTCTTTATTTTTAGAATATTCATTAGCTTCATCAGTTATTTTTTTTAACATGATATCTTTATTATGAACTTCTTTTTTGAGTTGTTGCAATTCATTTTCTTTAACTGATTTTTCTTTCGAAAGTTTATCAAATTGAACTTTTAGCTCATTAAGTTCAGCTTCAATTTTTTTATAATTGTTTAATTCATTTACTAGTAATTCATTTTCATTTTCTAGTTCAATAATACGATTATTATAGTCAATTTCCTCAGTTTCTACTTTTTCAAAATCATTTCCAATTTTAGTATAATCTTTATGTATTTTTTCGAATTGACTAGTTTTTATCTCAAGCATTTTTGATTTTTCATTCAATTTTGATTCAAGGTCTGATATTTTTTGTCTCAGTTCCTCAGTTTCAGCTTTGTTAACAGAACTATTTTCTTTAATCTTAGAAATAAGTTCTTGAATTTTTATATCTTTTTCTTGATTAACTTTTTTGTTTTTATCAAAAGATACTTGGTAGTCTTGTTGTAATTTTTTAATTTGAGAAAGTTCTTGTTTGCTTTCTTCATAAAGATAGTTAATTTCTTCATTGCTTTCTTGCATTTGAGTTAATTTATTTTGAGTTTCTAAAAGTTCTTTTTTAGTTTTTTCCAGTTGGCTATTTGTTTCATTAAACTTTTTTTGAACTTCTACAATTTTTCCCTCTGCATTGTTTGCTTTAGTTTTTAGCTGATTCAACAATTTTTCATTTTCATTGTAAATAAACTCAGCTTCAGTATTTTTATTTTTAGCATTTTCTAAATCGATAACAACTTTAGCGTGATTTTCTTCAAGTTGAGTATGAGATTGTTGTAAATACTTCAAATTTTGTTGTGATTCTTCATATAACGCATTAACTTTACTAAGCTGTTCTTCAGTTTGTCTTAACTGTAAGATAAACTTGTCTTTATTAAACTTTTCAAAATCTTTAATTTTAGATTCCAAAGCTTTACAACTATTTAAGATTTGATCTCGTTCATTTTTTACATCTTGATATTCATTCTGTGATACACTGAATTTTAACTGATTTTCTAGTTCTGATAACCTTTTTTTCAAATTTTCATTTTCACTAGAGGCTTTTTTCCATGCTGAAGTTAAGTCAGTTTTTTCTTTTATATTTTTTTCTTTAGTTTCGACAAATGAATTAATTTTTTCTTCAAGGTTTTGCTGATTTTTTATTAAATTGTTTATATTAATATCTTTTGATCTTATTTCATCTTCAAGTCTTTCACATTTATTCTTACTTTCTTTTAATTCTTTTTCAAGTTTTTTAATTGCATCAGATAATCTTCTTTCTTCAATACTATCTTTATTTTCTAATTCTCGTTTAAGCCTATCCTCCAAATCTTGAGCTTTTCTTATCGCTAATTCAAAATCTTTTTTTTTTTTATTTATTTCTTCAAGCATAGATTTTTCTTTTTGTATAAAATTTTTCTCTGAATTTTCATGTTCGATTTCTAAATTTTTAATAACCTTTTCGAAATCCTCAATTTTACTATTTTTGTTTTTTAAATTTATTATTTGTTCTTCAAGATTTGCTAATTTCAGTTTATAATTTTCATTCGCAAATTTACTATTTTCAAGCTGTTTATAAAGTTCTTGTTTATCTTTTTCTAGTTGTCTGATTTGTCTATCTTTATCTGTAAGTAATATTTTTGTGTCACTTAATTCAATTTCGAAATCATTAAATTTTCCTTTAGTTCGATCGTTTTTATCTTGCAAACTTTTAATTTCGTTTTGAAAACTCTTGATTTGGCTTTCAAAAAGTTTATTTTTATTGGTGATTATATCAATTTCTTGATCTAGGCGAGAAATTTTTGATTTTTGATCTTTAGTAATTATTTGATAGTTATCTTTTTCTCCCCTTAAAAGTTCGATATCTCGTTCAAGTTTTGATATTGTTTCTTTATAGATATTTTCAGTGTTTTGATTTGCTTTGATTTTATCTGTTTCGTTCGATTCTTTGAATTTAAGTCTATCTCTTTCATTTTCAACAGTGTTTATATGGTTTTGCATTTTTTTTAGTAGATTAGTTAGTTCTATTTTTTCTTGAGTTTCTCTATCATAGCTTTTTCGTAAGTTATTAAGTTCATCAAGATTTTTTTTCATCTCTATTGAAACACTTTTCAACTCCTGTTCAAAATTTGAAGTTTTCTTTTCTAATATTGCCTTTTCAGCTTCTAATTTTGATATGATTTTATTTGCAGTTTTAAAATTTTGCTCATAATCAGACCTTAACTTTTTTTCTAACTCATATTCTTTTGCAATTTTGTCAAGAGCTTCATTGCTAGCATTATACTTATATTTATACTTTTTGATTTTATCCGATAAGGTTTTTTGATCTTGAAATTCTTTAAAAAGATTATCTAAATCTTGAAATATTCTATCAAAATTTTTTTTGCTATCATGCTTTAGTTCAGGATCTTCATATAGAAAATCTAATATCAAATTCAATATTTTTTCATATTCACTTAATTCACGGCTACTTTTAGTTTTATATAATAAAAGTTCTTTGTTTAAAATTTCTATTTCCTTAAACTTGATTTTATTTTGTTTTGTTTTACTTTTAAACTTTTCAAAATTTAACTCGTCTTGTTTATGAAGCTTTTCTAAAGCATTTTTTTCTTGGATAATTTGAGGTACAATTCTTTTTAGATTATAAATTTCCTTTAGAGACTCATCAAGCACTGGCTTTTTATTTTTTAATTTTTTTTCAATACTTTTGCGTAAATCAAAAATTTTTTTATCAGATTCTTCTTTTTGTTCTTTGCATTCTTCAATAACTTGATTTAATTTCATTTTTAGATTATTGTTTTCATCTAATATATTTTTGATTTTATTTGATTTTTGATGAGTACTTTGTTCATGATTTTTGAGTTTATGATTTTCGTTTTGAAGAAATTTTAGTTTTTCTTTAAGTTTGCAGATCTCATCTAACTGTTTTGCTTGATCTCTACTTTCAAAAGTATACTCGCATTTTTTAGAATAATTGTCAATTTTTTTTTGAGGGTTTCTTTGAGAAGATCCTCTTTTCCTGTAAGTAAATTTTCCAGGATTTGTCTCAGGTCTTTTAACTGTTTCACGATTTCTCTCAGAATTGGGAATAAAATGAAGATCACTATTGGACAATCCTAAATTGTTATTTATATGCAACTGATTATCTTTGATCGAGCTATCTCCTTTATCTCTGTCATTGCCATGATAAAGTTGTGTATAGTATGAATTCTTATTGATTCTTGAGGAATTAAACTCAACTTTTGAATTAGAATTAAGCTCAGATTCATTTTTCCATTGTTCTGAAGCTCTATCAATCTTTCTAGAGGGGCTTATTTTTTTTACATTGAGTGGATAGACTATCTTAGTGTTTATGAATAAATCTTGATAAGTCCGATAGTAAATATCGCCGCTCTCATCATTTTTTCCTTCCATTTTATTTATGAACCATAAATATACAATAAACAGTATATCAAAAATCTTCTTTATACCTAATTATTCAATCACTTAAATTATTACAACTCATAAAAATACAATCCAAATCTAGTTTCCTGTACTTAACTCATCCTCAACAAAATCCTAAGCATATTCAATTTTTCTTCGAAAAAACCATAAAACATATCTTTATCATTTTAAACTGATATTCAATCTAAAAAATAAATTAATCATTATCCCATAAAAAAAAAACTCAAAATTTCGAATATAACTGTTAACTATAATTTAGGTCTAGGATTAAGTGATCTATCCAAAGTGGTCTTAATAGCTTCAATAAATTCTTGAGTATTCAGCCACTGAGCCCTAGTGACATTATTTCCATGAATGCATATAGCAAGATCCTTCGTCATCTTCCCACTTTCCACAGTAGCAATAACAGCCCTTTCAAGCGTCTCACAAAAATGTTTTAACGCCAAATTCTTATCAAGATTAGCTCTATGAAGTAACCCACGAGTCCAAGCAAAAATACTAGCAATAGGATTACTTGAAGTCTCTCCACCTTTCTGATGAATTCTATAATGTCTTGTAATAGTCCCATGAGCAGCTTCAGCTTCAATAGCCCCAGAAGGTGTAGTTAAAACACTAGTCATCAACCCTAAAGATCCATATCCTTGTGCGACAATATCACTTTGCACATCACCATCATAGTTTTTACAAGCCCAAATAAACCCACCATTACTTTTTAAAGCTTGTGCAACCATATCATCTATAAGCCTATGTTCATAAGTAAGTTTACGTTTTGTAAACTCTTGTTGATAATGAGTTCTAAAGACATGCTCAAATATATCTTTAAATCTTCCATCGTATTTTTTTAATATAGTGTTTTTAGAACTGAAGTAAAGTGGCAAGTTCCGAGCTAGAGCAAAATCGAAACAAGCTTTGGCGAATTCATAAATTGACTCATCTGTGTTGTACATGGCTAATGCTACACCTGCTGTACCTTTATAGTTGAAGACTTCATGAGTTTCTTTTCCTGATGCAGTTTCTACAGTGAGATAAACTTTGCAATCTTTTGGAACTTGTAAGTCAACAGCTTTGTATTGGTCTGCATGAGCATGTCTGCCAATTACAATAGGTTGAGTCCATCCTGGTACTAATCTTGGGATATTAGAGATGATAATTGGTTCTCTAAAGACTGTACCTTTTAATTCGTTTCTTATGGTTCCGTTCGGAGATTTCCACATTTTCTTCAGCTTGAACTCTTTTACTCTCTCTTCATCTGGAGTTATTGTTGCACATTTGATTCCAACTTTGCAGTCTATTATGGCTCTAGCTGCATCTAAAGTTACTTGATCATTAGTTTTATCCCTGTTCTCAATACCTAAATCGAAGTAAAGAATCGGGAGGTTCATATATGGAAGAATCAATCTGTCTTTGATAAATTTCCATATAATCCGAGTCATTTCGTCACCATCAAGCTCGGCCACTGGATTTCCTACGTCGATTTTAGTGAATCCTGCCATTTATAAGATAATAAGGTTATTACGTAATCAATATTTATGTATGTAAATGTTTTTATGTACTGAAGATATTGAAAAATAACTTTTTATTTAAAAGAATACTTATAATTTAATCTTATGTTTAGGATTTAAGATATTAGATGAATAAGTGCTGTTTAATACTTATAATTTTGTTTGGGTAGTGCTATGGTATTACCTATTGGGAAAATGTTATGTAAATAGAATATTTTCATTAGGATGCAAGAGTAATTTAATTGTGGCGAAGGTATGTAGGAAAACTAAGAAAATGGAATAATTTATTACTTCAAGTGAAGAATTCAGATAACGAGGCAGCAAAACAATATAATTTTTCAAACTATAAAAAATACTTACTTAGACAATTTTAAATTGAAGAGCAAAATTTTGACAGAGGATCAAACAGCTCAGAGT